>JAJIBD010007511.1:0-39599 GCA_021461705.1 Cryptotis parvus | reverse complement strand
TTAATTAATAAGAAGTGGCCTTCGTTGTCCCTTCTAACCTTCTTCAGCCTGAAGTCTATATTATCTGATACTAATATGGCCACACCAGCCTTTCTGGGGAGTTGTTTGCATGGAGAATGGTCTTCCAACCTTTGACTCTGAGTCTGTGTTTGTTCTGGTTATTCAGATGTTTTTTTGTAGACAGCAGAATGTTGGGTTCAATTTTTTTAATCCATTTTGTCACTCTGTGTCTCTTAATTGGTGCATTTAGACCATTGACATTGAGAGAGATTATTGTCATTGGATTTTGTGCCATCTTTCTTTTTTGTGTTTGTTGTGCTTATGGGTTTGGTCGCATTAGAGTAGACCCTTCAGTCCTTCTTTTAAAGTTAGTTTTGAGTCCATGAAGTTCCTGAGTTGTTGCTTATCCATGAAGTTGTGTATCTTTCCTTCATATCTGAATGTGAGCCTGGCCGGATAAAGAATTCTTGGTGAAGCCTGCAGTTCATTGAGCCTTTTCGCAATATCCCACCATTGTTTTCGGGCTCGGAGTGTTTCATCAGAGAAGTCTGCTGTAAATCTTAGAGATGTTCCTTTGTATGTGATTTCCTTCTTTGATCTTGTTGCTTTCAGTATTCTATCCCTATCTATAGTTTTTGTCATTTTTATTAAGATGTGTCTTGGAGTATTCTTGTTGGGGTTTCTTTTAGCTGGTATCCTACGGGCCTCTTGGATCTTGAGGCAAGCATTCTTTAGTTCCGGGAACTTTTCAGCAATTATGGCTTTGACAGTTTCTTCTTCATCAGGGTTTTCTTCTTGCCCTTCTGGGACCCCAATGATCCGTATGTTGTTTCTTCTGGCTTCATCCCGATTATCTCTTGTTGTCTGTTCAGTAATTGTGAGTCTTTTTTTTCTATCTTCTGGTGTTGTGTACAGAATCTTTGGAACTCGTCTTGAGATCACTAATTCTTTCTTCAGTAGCTATTATTCTGCTATGATGGCCTTCCACTGTGTTTTTTATTTCATTTACCTCATTTTTAATACCTGTCATTTCCCTTTGCATTTTCCTCACTTCTTCTATCATGTCCTCTTGTATTTTATTGATTTTGCATTCCATTGCTTCCTTGAATTCCTTTTGAATCCTTAACAGTTCTTTCCGAAATTCTTTTCAGATAGGTTATGCAACTCATTGGTATTGCTAGACTCATCTGGCCCAGTGACTTCACTCACAGAGCTTGATGGAATTCCTGCGGTTGCTTTACCATTATGACTATTGTAGGTTGCAACTGTGAGTTCTTGGGTGACTAGATAGTACAGTTAGTAGGTGTCTGGTCTGTTTGCAGAGTTTGGGTGGGTGGCAGGGATGTAGGAACCAAGGTTCACTGGTACCTCATGCAAGGTAGGTAGTGAGGGTCGCGTGGACCGCACTAGCATCCGCGCGTTTTGAGTTTTGGGATGTTCCCAGAAGCTCAGGGCGCAAAGGGTCGGTCGGGCTGGAACCAAGGCACTTTGCCTTGGTTCCCATTGATGGAGTTTCCGCTCTTCCCTGGGGCAGCTTGGGGTCCGCGGAGACGCAAGAATCACACACACACCTGCGGGGGAGTGCAGGCGCTTCCCAGAAGCTCAGGCGCAAAGGGTCGGTCCTGGCTGGAACCAAGGCACTTTGCCTTGGTTCCCGTTGATGGAGTTTCCGGTCTTCCCTGGGGCAGCTTGGGGTCCGCGGAGACGCAAGAATCCAGTTCTAGTCATTTTTGAGAACTATTTCATTCTATTCTCACCATAATCATAGAAATTAGGTATTATTTGTTAGCATTTAAAATTTTCAAATAAATAAATAGAATGTTTGTCAGGATTTGAACTCAAGTTTGAGTTTAAGCTTCCAAGTTATTATCATTTTATTTTTCTGCCATTGCATTCCAAGAGTTCAATTAGGCTCATGTTCTCAATTTTTATGACTTCCCATTTATATATTTCCACTTCAGATAGATGAGATTATGCATAGTTATAAATGTATTAACAGGTGGCAGTTTAATAATCAATTTCCAAGTTTAACAATCCTTCCCATAATTTCCTGATGAATCACCTCAGTCAATGGGCCAAGTCCATTTCTCCTCATTCTTAATGAAAGCTAGAAGCACTGGTCATTGCCCTCCACACAAAATTGACATCCTTACCTGAAGTACCACATGATGAGGACAGTACCACACCCTAATTGTCCACAGATAAGTGACATGGAGTCGAATTGCTTCTGGGTTATACAATTATCTTCATCTTTATGTTTCAGAAAGGGGTTTTCAGTGGTGTGTTTGTGAGACTCCAGGGTATATTCCCAGTAGTGATGCTGGGTCAAATGGGAGCTCAATATCCAGTTTTTGGAGGAATGTCCATATTGTTTTCCAATAGGACTGGACCGGTCAGCACTCTCACCAACAGTGGATGAGAGTCCACTCTTGTCCCCACATCTACTTCTATGTTCATCACAGCTCTACTCATGATAGCCAGATCCTGGAAACAACCTAAATGCCCAAGAAAAGAAGACTAGCTAAAGAAACTATGGTACATCTATAAAATAGAATACTATGCAGCTGTCAGAAAAGATGAAGTAATGAAACTTACCTGCAAATGGGTGGACATGGAGACTATCATGCTGAGTGAAATTAGTCAGAAGGAAAAGGACAGATATAGAATGATTGCATTCATTAATGGGATATAAATATATACCCGTGTTCTACTAATTGTGGAAAATGTTAACTCCAGGCTAGAACTGAACATTGAGTGTACACAAAGAGATTTACTAATCCCTTAATGTCTCTAGGACAAGCTACAATGTATGAGAAGAGAGAGAGAGACAGAGACAGACAGAGAAAGAGACAAAGAGGCAGAGAGAGAGATAGAGAGAGACAAAGAGAGAGAAGAAAAGGAAAAGTGCCTGCTATAGAGGCAGGCTGAGGGAGGTGGGAGGGAATTTGGGGGCCATTGGTGGTGGGAATAGGGCTCTGGTGGGGGGCAGATGCTGGAACAATGTATGACTGAAACCAATCACGAACATTTCATTTTTTGTAATTATGTATCACATGGTGGTCTAATAAAACATTTAAAAATAATAATAATAAAGTGAAAGGGTTTTCAAAAGAAATGTGTTAATATCCTCCTGACACCCAATATCCTCTGCAAATGAGTGGAATAAGGATGATAATGATGGTGATAAATCATAACCAACCTCTAAAGCAGGGCTTGATAAAGGGAGTGATTGGCTAGTAAGAGATATTAAACTTCATAGGCTACACTGTTCAATGAATGACTAAAAACCTTCATTTTAATAAAAGGTAGTTATAGCCATAAACATGTAAATGAATGAGCATGACCCTGTTCCAGTAAAGTTTTATTTAGAAACACAGCAAAACTAGCTTAGACAGTAGGTATAATTTACCAGTCCTTGACCTCATGGGTGATCACCCAGATATTTTGAGCAGGGATGAAGGGGTTCAGTCCATTTTCTTTCCCTTCATAGAACTCCTTAACCCCAGGTAAAGAGAGCATGAGCAATTTTCCCATTCTAAGATTGCTGGACACATTTAAAGCAGGATAGGGATGATGGTGACAGTGGTGATGGTAATGGTGATGGTAATTATAAAATAACACCACTACCATTTGGAATCAGTGTGAGCAACAGTTTCCATCTCAAAATCATAATTGGAAATCAAAATTTTTTCCCTGATCACTGTGCCTGCTGAGTTGACTGCGGCCATTGGCCATTTAAAAATAATTTATTTCCATGTCACAATGATAGCACAACCTACTGTGTCCAATTAAATCCCCACTTATGGCAGCCCAGAGAGTGTGTGATCACTTTCTTGAGATAGATCTGTGTCCCTGTGACCTTATCTTCTACTTTGCATTCAGTTATGAGATTCAATTGCAGGAAATGATTCAGTTTTGAATCACTCCATTCAAAAAAGACAGAAGCTGAAAGTTTTCTTCTGAGTGACAAACATGTGGGCTGCTTTTTAGATGGGAAACATCTTTAGGAGGGCTCTTGATTCTCAGTCAGAAGTTTAGGTATCTCTGGGCCTGGTGGTGTTTGAGCTCTCAGAATGCTTCAGCTAATTGGATATCTGACAAAAATCCTTATTCAGATAAAGTAGTTTAACCATATTGTTTTCTAGGGAACATTTCTTTTTTTTTTAACATTTTATTATACCACCGTGAGATATACAATTACAACGTTGTTCACGCTTGGGAGTTTCGGTCACACAGTGTTCCAGCACCCGCCCTCCACCAGTGCCCCTCAGCCACCACCCATGTCCCCAATTCCCTCCCCCTCCCACATCCTGCCTAAATGGCAGGTTCTTTATCTCCTCTCCTCTCCCTCTCTCTCTCCTTCTTCTCCCACACATTGTGGGTTGCACTACGTACACTTAGAAGCCATCATTTGCATTTTTTGTCTGTATTTAATGCTCAGTTCTATGTTAGTATCAGAACTTTAGACATTTATTCACACATGTTTCTAGGGAACATTTCCCTCCACTAAGTTCTCCGGGGTAAAACACAAACTTCTTAAGGTAATTTCTCAATCTAACGTGATCTTTGTGTTAAGAAAGTAAATACCAATATTAAAAGTGCAGGTTATGGAGAGTTAGGCCAACTGGGAGTACATTGTGATTATTTTGTTGATTTAAAGTGACAGAAAGGTGAGGTCAGAATAAAATCTTGTTTGACCTATAATTTAGAGGCTAGGAACTGTGATCCCCAGTTCTCTCCCCACCCCAAAGCCATGCAAATAAGACTCAAATTATCCATTCAGGGTGATTTGATTTTAGGTTTGAAGCTGGAGATCGCAGTAATAATCTTTCTCAGTATGAAGCACTTATTTATGGAGTAGTCTTTGCCATTTTTAATTGCACTTTCCCCTCATGCCCTTATTAATTATCTCTCTAGTTCCTCTTAGGTCTTGTCATGATGCCAAATATTGAAATAGGTTTATTTATTTCTGGAGACACAGAATAGGACAGGTTTTGCAGTTTGCTGTTTTGTATCTTATGGATTTGTACTTTTGGAAAGTAAACTTCATGGGAATTGGAATGTTTCAGGATAATTGTGTCCTCACTCTCCTTACCCTTATTTTCTTTTGGTAATGGCTGTGGGAATTGTTACTTGGAGCTTTCTTGGAAAACCCACAAGCCAAGATGATTTGTGAAATTAAGGAAATGGAATTTTATAGTTACGACACTCATTTGCTTAAAAATGGTCATCCATGCCTACATGCTCTTGGAATCCAACATCACTTCATCCATTCCTTTTCTTCCACATTCCTCTTGCAGACAAACAAGTCTCCAGATTCCCAAACTAGTCCCAACACTTTTCTGAATCAATGCTCATGCCATTTCCTTAATTTGGAAGATCCTCCACCATACCCCAGTCTGTTGAGATATTATGCAGAACCCGTCAAGGCTCATCCAACATTCCATTTTTCATAGAGCCTTTTAGAGACCCTCCTTTGTCTCTGTAGAGGGCTTAGATTAGGCTATTGTGGCATTATGTTGCTCTGTTTTCTATCACAACATTTTGTAAGCTTGTCTCAATGATCCCAGCTTAGTGAGGGACTCCTTGAGGACCAGAAGGTTCTGGCTCTTAGTCCACCTGTTCTAAACTGTTGGTGTCATGCTCAACCCCCTTTAACTCAATGGCACTGAATATTTCCACTATACTTCTCAAGGATCTGCTCTAGAGAAAGTCAGTTATGAAATACCTTCCCTAAGAATCAGTCTGTTTGACCTGGGCTTTGAGCACTCAAGGGAATCAGACAAAGTCTTCTACAAACTTGATCCTAAGACTTACTGGCTGTACTGCTACCAGGAAATCCCATTGTTTAGCTGTAGATGACTGGGACATGGGCAAACCAGATGGTCATGGCAGTGAACCCCAAAGATTATTGTGGAGATGTAGGATGGATTGAATATATGTATTTTCTGGGTTTCTTAACAATGTTGAAATAACTATAAATTGTTGAGGGAGTATTTTGGTCTTATTTCTATTTGCATCATTTTGAAGCTTGACTAATCTTGCTCAAAAATGTTCTTTGTGATCCATGCTGGAAATGAGTGTTTTCTGGAGAAGCAACTTTTGTTTTATTCTACTGTTGGGGTGTGAGTGTGTGTGTGTGTGTGTGTGTGTGTGTGTGTGTGTGTGCTGGGGACCTGGGTCATGCTTGGCAGTGCTCAAGGCTCATTCTTGGCTCTATGCTCAGGGATCACTCCTGGAAGGGCTTGGGTGACCAGGCATGGTGCCAGGAACCAAACTGGATTTGACTGCCTGCAAGATAAGTGCATAACCCATGTACTATATCTTTGGCCCCTCTTTTATTTCTTTAAAATGACTTCACTTACCAAATTATCCTTCTCTGACTTGGGCAGTTGAATGTCTTCCAATTAGATGATCTTGGCAGGACATCCTGAGCTTCTTAAGAGGCGGTTAACATTCAAGCACACATTTGGTTTTTAGGACTCCTAAAACAGAACATGAGCTCAGAAGTGCAGTTAAGATCTAAGAAGCAGAGAAGCTCTGTGTGTGTGTGTGTGTGTGTGTGTGTGTGTATGAACTAGTGTTCTCTCTCACCATTTGTTTTTCTCCCTCATATTTATTATAATCTCAGATCCAAAATGTAATAGATTGTATATTATGTTATTCACAGAGTATTTTAAAGGAAACTAAACATTCCTTCCTTCATGAGTCAGTTTCCTTGTAGTGATACAGAAAAAAAGCGACCTGTCAGAGAAGCTGATGAAATGACAGATTATTTTTTTTCTAATGGGCTGAAATTTTCTGAGTGATTCTGTGTCTGAATCATCAGCAGAGTAGCTTTCCTTTTTGTGTGTATATTTTAAAGTGCCAGTCACAGCTGAATGTTAATAATCAATCTGGCCATTGATCTCTGAAGACAGAGGGTTTTTTCAAATGTGCTATTATGTTTAATATCATTTTATGTCCTTGCTATGGCAAGGAGAGAGAGGATGATTACATACTGGTGGGATTTGTTTATTTTAGGTATCTCAACATTTGGGGGTCTTTCTTCCTCCTCTGGTCTTGTCTTTATCCATCAAACATTTGCTGTGTACAACTTTATTAGGTTGATTCTGTTCTGGGACTTAGGAGGATATGCATGAAAAAGAATAAAAATAAATAAAAATAAATTTAAAAAGCCTCCTGAGGCACAATTTCCGAGTGAAAAAGCTTCAGATACTTCTCTAAACTCTGCCCTCCCAGAGCCCCTGTCTTCTGCTCCTGACACAAACTCTCTTCCCTCCTTTCATAACCTCACAGCCCCCAAATCTTTTATGTGCCTTAGGTGTCAGCTCACAGATGTGCTGGGATACCCTCCTTTTTATCTATATTGTACTACAAGACAGGAGACACTTGGGGCTTTTATTATTTGCCCCCTCCTCCGACTCCTTTTTTTTATTAGCATCTGCACAAATGGCCTCAGTTGATTGCTTTACGCTAAGTAATCTGATTTGTTAAGATGGAGATTGTCATCCACAAGTTGCTGTTAGGGGCCTTCTAAAGGAAGAGGGTCTCAGGCAGAGCAGGGCAGGCTTGTCAAAAGGTTATATAATATAATATGTTCTTCTTGTGCCATATGAGTTGGAGACAATGCTGCCTTACAGGACCTGTTCTCAAGAGCTACTTAGAGGCTTACATAGTCCTGCCTATTCTACCTCATGAAAAGGGGGATCGCAATTATTGCTTTCTGGAAGCCATTCTCCTCATCTCTTTGGCTGTCATATGTATTTAACAGTAGTGCCCTCAAGGACAATGGGGTGGGGAAGCATGCTAGGGGCTCCAGCCTACAGCCTGTACTTTTTCATTTCACATTGCCGGCTCTGCTAAGAATGATCGTCTTTGTTTCCATTTTGAGTCATGGCTGAATTCTTATATGTTGTCTGATCTCAAGCGCAAATACCCAAGGGACCAGGCAGCTGTGAATCAACTCTGTGTGTGTGTGTGTGTGTGTGTGTGTGTGTGTTCACTGGCAGGTACTGTAGCAAAGAAGACAGTATACTTTTCCTTATTTACTCAAATTGATAGGGATTTGAAGGAAAGGACTTACTTTGATAAAATAGTATTGTAACTGATTACTTCCTCTCTGAGCACTACTATAAAATCTGGTGGTATGAATAGCATGAGGGAAAATAATAATACTAGTAATAATAGCAGCAATAAAATATTTTAAATGGTCCTATGGGTTGAGAACCCAAACTCAGATTTGTAATGAAAGTTCATTGTCTATCAATTAACCTCCCACTTAGATAGAGTTCCTTTCTGCATGTGGGGCAGTACAAGACTTGCTTTCACTTATTGGGAAGGTACACAGTTGCTTATTTGTTGTTTTCTTTCACATAGTCTACATTATGACTCAGAAATTCAACATCATGTATTCCCCACTCCAGGCCAGATGTTATATCCCGCTATGTTAAGACATCTTGACATGTTGCCATGAAATGGAAACAACTGCTAGTTTTAATATTGCTCCATAGCTCTATTACAAGGTATGTCTGTCTCATGCACGCATCTTAATTCTTCATAGTCTCCTGTGTTGTTCTCTGAGCTTCTCTTCATCCCCACCCCTTCGCTCCTGAAGAAGGCATACTGTAATTGTGTGACAGTTGGGTCCCGTAGCTAAAGAGGTTCTAGATAGCATAATGAATATGCAGCACATTATCTCCCAGGATGTGTGCCTGTGTCTTTAATCACAGCTGGAATGCAAAAATCGGGCTCCACCTTTCAACTCTATCTCCATCATGCTGAGAGAGTGAGAGAGAGCAAGACGGAGACTGCTAGACAGCTCGAAAGAGATTGCAGCTCAGATGTCCTGAAAAACAGCAAATCCCTCAGACCTGGCAGATTCCGTTACCATGAGAACTGCAGATATTTCCATTGTGATGGTTTGCTCCAGCAGCCATCTGTTACACCCATTTGATTAGGAAGTACAGTTCAGCTTGTATGGGATTTTCATCACACCTTATCCCAGGGCAGTATACAGAGGCTCTTGCTTTTTATATGCTAAACTCCAAAGCTTCAAAGTACTGTAATTTACCAAGGCGGAGGGCATTTAATGAAACAGTATGAGAAGGTCACTAAAGACCGAGACACTTAGAAAAAAAAATACACATAGGCGATGTAAGGGAGGATTAGCTGCCATGGCAGAAATGCAACCAACTCAGAAATTATTAACCATATTTAGCAGACTTCTGATGGTGGAGGGAAATAAATTGAAGACCTGTGTCCTCAGACCTGGTATCCTGGAGGGGGAAGAGCCATTTGTTTAGGCATGGGAAGACATGCAGTCACAGGGATAATTCTCTCTGAGGGCTTCAGGATATGCAAGAGAAAGGGAGAGCAGGGTGGTTCCTCAAAAGCCTCTCATCAGGAAAGATGAGTCCACTGTCCAAAGATTACATTAGCTCTAAAAATTTTATGGTGCCATCTAACTTTTCCATAGACACAAAATGACCTTAAAAGTTCCTTGAAGCCGTGCTGTAATTTACAGATTCAAACCAGTTATTTGGACTAGTTGCCCCTCTGTGTATTTTTTGCGGGGAGGAAATGCTGATGGTACATCATGTAGACATAAAAATAGGAATCCCCTTCAATTAAGACTCTACAAATCCCTTCCCCAGCGGTAGACTTTCTAGGTCCAAGCTTACTAGAGGGTTGGTGTGGTCCGCGAGGAGCTGCCTACAGGGTCTTAAATTGACTGGAGTTCCTGCAAAGCTGGGAAGCTAATTAAATGCTTACACACTGACGTGAATTTGTGATTGCTGCACAGGGGCCCTGGATGCAGCTTCCCTTTGTTCCCTAGCCTGCATTTTCTCTATGAGACTCTGATCATATATCACTCAGGTTGGGTGAGAGCAGCCAGATTTTCCAAATGTGCTTAGTGTGCAAGTCTCATTATGTACCACTTTGTCTTTTGGTTGGGTTTCTGGGTAACTTTCTGAAAGGAAAAAAGGGTGGGGAGGAATGGTTTCTCTTCTCTGATTGTGTTTAAGGAGAGAAAATAGCCCCCTGCCTCCCCACTTCCTTTCCTGGTCTGGTGTCAGCTTGCCATGTAGGAAGACTGGGATAGCAGAAGGGACCAGAGCGCTCGTCCTCCCCCTCCCCACCACCACACGCACACACTTTGATGCCAAAGATACTTTTTTTCTTCTGGCCAGATAAAATTAGTGACCAGGACCATGGTAACTGAAAAATCGGGACAAGATGTTGCCTTTTTTTTTCATCTTCTGCTGAAATATAGTGATTTCCCTCCCTTTGCAGTGGAAAAGCTTGAACTTGGTAGATGAGGATCTGTGGTTTCTTTGAGTGAGGAATCCACTGTCTTAGCCAGCTGCTGAAAGTACAAATGAATCACAGCTCTCCCTTGTGAAGGGCAGGCACAGGCTCCCAGCCCGCTCGGCACATCTTCTAGGAGTGTTGACTTCCCGGGTAAGCCCTTAGCCTACACCCTGGAGACTGTGCTGTCTCCAGGGCTTTGGAGATAGGGCCCTGGTGTTATGAACGCTGTGTTTGTCTCTGAAAAGCAGCAGATGCAATGAGGGCCTGAATGGAAACAATAAATACCATTCAGGTTTCCTGCCCTGAACTTCTTATAGTGGTGCCTTTGTTAAGAGAAACTGGAGTCTAAAATGCCATCTCCCTGCCTCTCCTCTCCCCACTGCCCCCGGTTCGATCCCCTTCACTACCATGATCTCTACCACCTTTGGAAAGTGAAGGTTAAGGATATGAGGCAAAATCAGTTGACACACATAAGAGAGCAAATCAGTCACTTGCAAGAGGATGGAGTAGAGGGGCTTTTGGGCAGGGGAATAAATTTTACTTGAAGCCAGAATAAAAAAACACTCTTCGAAGGAGGTGGGTGGGTGGGTGGGGGCTGTTAGCTAGAAATATTCTCCTTGGAGCTGGGATGTTAACAGTGGCACCTTCTGACTTAATGTGGCATCTTTCTTCATCGTTATCAATCTCATGAGAGCTTTCCTGCCATCTGTACCATGCGTGCTTCAGGCTCCCATATGAAAGTCCAATCTGGCAGCATAAATACTGGCTAATGAAGAGTAGATGTCTGAGTGACTGGAAGAGAAGCGATCCTGTGTCAATGATGGAGCAGAATTCATTCATTTAAAAAATAAATCTGCATTTATGCAGCCATTCAAGAGGAAATCCTCTCCCCGCCTCCGCTTTCTTTCTCCCCCTTCTCTCTCTTCTCCTCCTTTCTCTTTTTCTTCCTGTGTCATCCTACATTAACGGAGTTCATACAAAAGTCAGCATAAAAATGGCTTTCGCCTCAAATGTTATACATCGGAGATTAAAAATAGGAACATGATGTGGACTTGCCGACATGTGGTGGGTTATTTTCCCCCCTTCAGTGGGAAAGCTATAACTAAATAGATTAGCAAAACTTGTGCACGAAGGATGTAAAACAGATTTATCTTGGTGTCAGCTTTATCTGATCCGTTTGGTCTCATGGAGTTTGGATGGCTGCCTTTGTTACAATAACCAACCTTCAAACATCTATATCCTTAGGGGATTAAATGTCAGCCTCTTCCTGTAGAAGAAGAGGAGGAGAAAGTGTCGACAGCCTGTGGGTTGGAGAAGTGTCTCTGTGGGCACCAGGAAAGGTGGCTTGAATACCCAGGAAGCCTTCTGGTATGACCAGCAGGGCCCGTCACCATCTAACTCCCGGCTTCATGGTGGAGGCGTGCTGAAAACTTAATATCTTTTCACAAAGAATTCAAAAAGACTTCCTGTCACTGCCAAGGACAGACTTGGTAGCCGTCTCTCAAGGAAATGGACGATAAGTAATTAATTGAGCTTGCCATGACTTTACTTGTTGTCATTGTTCATGTATTGTCTTCTTTCCCGCCATGCTGTTCTAGCTCATTTCTTCTGTCTGTCCTTCCTCTTATTCCCTTTATTGTCATCTTTCACTATTTTTGTCACTCTCTTCTTTCTCCTTGTATTTAATCCAGCTTTTCCCTTCTTTTATAGTGTCGATATTTAAAGAAGTAACAATGATAACAGTAAAAATAATAACCCCAATAACACCCAAGATAAAGCCACTACCACCACCACCATCAACAACAACAAAGTAATGCAGGACTGCCAGTTTTAGATGAGGATAGCCCTGGTGAAACACGGGCAGTTGGTCATCCTGCACAGAGCAGTTCCTCTCCTGTGGTAAGACCCAGACCCAGCTTAAAGAATTATCCTGGAGGATAAGTGAACTCTGTGATTACAGAAAGTTGCTTCCCCACTTTTTGGAATAATTGTTTGTTTTATTGAAATTTATGAATTCTTTTTTTTAAGTTTTACAGGTTTTATTAAGGAGGTTTTAGGAAAGGGAAAGGGGAGAGAAAGTAAGAGAGAGAGAAGTAATGTGCTTAAGGGAGAAAGCAGGCTACTCCGAAGATGGAGAGCCCCAAAGAGTTTATGAATTATTAATTCTGGCTTGGAAAAGCTTATATACTACCCTTTCCCCTCAATATCCCAACGAGCGGCTTAATACTTTAAATAAAGATATGAGAGACTGGAGAGATAGTGTAGTAGGTAGGGGATTTTCTTTGCTTATGGCCAACACATGTTCAGTTCTTAGCATTCCATGCGGTTCCCCCAACACTGCCAGGAGTATTCCTTTGTGCAGAGCCAGGAATTAATACTAAGCACAGCCAGGTGTGCCCTCACCAGACCGAAAAAAAGTATGAAAAGGCAAAGTGAACAAATCATTCAATTCTTCATTTATTATTCATTCTTCAAGACCTAGTATATTTGTTACCCTATTCCTGAACCAATGACCATCTCTCTTTTCACGGTGAATCTATAATTAGAAAATTAATGTCTTTGAATATTACTTTCCTCTAGATAGATTAAAAATGTTTTGGTGGGTTATCCCTGGAGGTGCTTATAGCTTACTCCTAGTTCTGCACTCCGATGGGCTTGGAGGGCCACATGGGATGCTGAGCATTGACCCTGGGTCAGCTTTCTGTAAGGTAAGCACCCTACCAGCTGTACCACACTCTGGCCCTAGATGATTGACATCTCTGAAGATACAGCTCCTGCTTATATTTTCGGTGTAACTGCTGAATGAGTAAATGAATGAAAGAAAAGAGTGAGCAATTATAAGGGGTAAAGAAAGAAAATAAAATGCCTGGGTTAGTTAGTGATTTTTTCTTTTTTTCTTTCTACACATGCCTTTTCAGAAAAAGGAAAGTAAAACTAGGATCCGTTTTCCTATAAACCCCAATATCTTTTTTCTAAAATTTCAAACTTTTGTGTGGATACAATTGATAGTCCAAATGGTAGAATATACGGCTTTTATTTTGGGGCCAAAAACAATTATCAGGAGTTATTTCTGGATCTGCCCTGGGTTGGCCACATGAAAGACAAAAACATCTTACCCACTGTACTATCTCTCTGGCCTCAAGAACTTTGTTTTGTAATTTCACTTTTATTTGGTAGTTTGGCTGGGTATAGATTTCTAATAGCGAACATTTTTCTTCAGCAATTTAAAGGAACTGATGACAAAAACTGTGGTGTCACACTGACACTATTATTTTTGTATGTGATATCTCTGTGATAACATTTAGGAGTTTAATTTTGACTTGAAATTCTGGTATTTTACTAAAATTTATGTATGTGCTATTGTATATTTGCTTTGTGGTGGTATTTTTATTCTGATTAATTTCTCTTTATTTACCTCTGGGATACTACTCCAGTATTTCTTTGATTATTTTTTGTCCTTTGTTATCACTTTTTGCTTCAAGATATATGGCGACTTCTTGGTTTTGTCTTATGCAACGTCATATTTATGTTTATTTGTTCTTTAATTGGAGATTCTATCCAGTTCCCAAACATCTTCAATGTCTATTTTATAAATTTATTAGAAAAAATTGGGAATCAAATTTTTTAATTTCTTGGATTTAAAAAATACTATGAATATTCTATTTCAGGAATTTTGATTAATTTTGATCTATTATCAACATCCTCTTGATATTTCAGAGGCTAGATCTGAAAAATGTCATGTCAGACCTGAAGTTGTATCTTAGATCATTAAAAAATTTGTTTTTGCCCTCTCATACCACAATTGCATTCATTTTCCAGGTTCAGACTCCACAGCTCATCTGAAACCCACCCAAGAGAGAAGCTTATTTCAAGTCCAGGTATAGGGGTCTTGTTGGCTAAACACACAGGACTTCTGTGGAACTGGAGCTAGGGCTCCTCCTACCACCTTAGTCCTCTCGGAAGGCCGGTGGGCCCACCCAGAAAAGCTGTTAGTGCAGTTGGCCATGATCCAGGGACACAGGCGCACAGAAGGCCTGCTATTGGCTCTTGCTGTGGCATGTGGTTGCTTTGCAGCCACTTGATATCGCACAGCCTGGTATACTGATGTACTAGATATCCCATCATATTTCATAGAATTAAATATTAGGCATGCAATCACAAGTGTGTGGTCACGATGTCTGGTCTGTGGGAACATATCGATAATTTATTATACAGTGGGCTCAAATGGCACAATGGAGATTTAATAATCTCCATTGACTTTTATCTAAGAACATATCCATTGACCATAATTACAGAATTAGTTCAAGCAAGCAATATAGAATAAATTATTCAGTGTATGCTTAGGACAGGCTCAAACAGAGGTTCAGAAAAATTTGAAATAAGTGTTGTCTGTATGTGCAGCGCAGTGGGTCTGGGGTTGACTAGTAGAAACCCACTACATTCTAGAAACTCAGAAGTGAGTGCAAGAACAGAAATTGGCCAAACTTGCACATAGCAACCCAGAAAAAGAGTCATGACTTTATCAATACCATTTCCTTATATGGGCTATTGTCAGGGATGCTGCCGGGGTCCCCAACAGTGCCGGGAAGCGAGTTCCCTTCTACCTCCAAAGCTGGCGGGAATGGATGAAAACTCAGGAATCCGGCAAGGTTTTAAAATGCTTTACTTATCACAGGTTCAGGCATACAAATCAGCAATAGGAGAAACCCTGGCTTAGGATTCCCAGCTAGAACCTCAGCCACGTGTAGGCCAAGATGGCGGTCACCACGTGTTAAGGCCCTGTTAAAAGGAGACAAAGACAAGACACCCAAGAAGAGTGCAAGCCCCAAAAGAGAGCCCAAAAAGAGAGAGACAGAGAGGAAGCAGCCTAGTTTTATACCCCTGCAACTCAGACCTCTCACTCTTATGGGAAGTAGAGAGGATCAAATGCCCTCAGGTAATTTTCCCCAGCACCTCACCTAGACCCTTTTAGATGCTAATGTTTTGAACCAAGATCTGCCTGGAAATGCCTTTATAGCGTAGAGAAGGGGGTTTCTGAGATGGCATGTCTCTGTACCAAAAGACTATACTAATGCCAGTTAAATATTTCTCCAAGCCTTCACAAGAGTCTCGTCTACTTCATGGTAATTTTGTATTTTAGTTGCCTTTGAGTTATCAGGGAGCCATGCTTGCTTGCTTGGAGGCAAACAGCATTTCTCTCTGGGCTAATTACTTAGAGATCCAATGTGGCCAGGCAAATATGCTGGTAAGATCTAGCTAGTCCCATGATGATTGTGGTAGCATGAGAGAATATTTATACTAGCCAGTACAGAATACACGGTCAGATAAACCGCCACATTTAGACTACCCCCTATCTATGAAGTGACCTGCAGGAAGCAATCCAGGGCAGATGCAGAGGTTTAGGAGTCCTGCAACAGGCTATAATGGTCAATATAATTAGTGCCAGTTAAGGAAGCAGGCATGGGGGTGGGAAATGAGGGGTGTCTGGTAGTGGTGCGGCACACTGGTGGTGGGATTGGTATTGAATGATGAATCTTTCTAACAATTGTATTGTGAAAAACTTTGTACTTTGTAAATCACAGTGTTTAAATAAAGTTATGTTGACTCTAAAGGCATCTTCAAAGATGAAAGACCACTATCAAAGCAATTGGAAGCAAAGATAAACATATGGAAGTGAAACTAAAAAGCTTCTTCACCTCAAAAAAAAAAAAACAGTGACCAAGATACAAAAACAGTACACAGAATGGGAAAGAATATTCGCCTAATACCCATCCAATAAGGGATTAATATTCAGGAAATATCAGGGGCTGGTAGAATTTTACAAGAAAAAAAACACCCTACCCCATCAAAAATGGGGAGAAAAAAGTACATTTACACAATGGAATAATATGCAGATGTTAGGAAAAATGAAGTTATAAAATTTGCCTATAAATGGATAGACATGGAGAAGATCATGTTGAGTGTAATTTGCAGAAGGAGAGAGACAGATATAGAATGACTCCATTTATTTGCATGACATAAATATATATGTATATATTATGATACCAATATCCAAGGTCAAGTGAAACATGTATCAGGAGGTTTTGTCAAAGGTGGAAATTATCACAAACGTGTTGGAGTCAGAGACTAGGTAAGACAGAAAATGGAACAGTGTGCTAAAAATTGTCGAAAGTACTAATACCAACCTAGAACTGAGCATTAAATACAGGCAAAAAAGATACACATGACAACCCTTTAATGTATGTTCTGTAATCCACAATCTGGAAGGGAAGGAAAAGAGAAAGATATAGAGAGAAAGGGGAAAGAAATAGAGAACCTGCCATGGAGGCAGGCTGGGGGAGGGGGGGGGAACCAGGGACATTGGTGGTGGGAGATGGGCACTGGTGGAGGGATGGGTGCTGGAACACTGTATGACAGAAACCCAAATATGAACATCTTTGTAATTGTATATCTCATGGTGGTATAATAAATACTTATAGAAAAAAAAAGAAATGGACAGAAACCGACAAGGAAGAAATTCAAATGGCCAAAAGGCATATGAAAAAAAATGCACATAATCATCAGAGATGCAAATCAAAACAACAATGAGATATCATCTCATATACAAAGACTGGTACATATCCAAAATGACAACAAATGGCGGTGTGAATGCAGGGAGAAAGGGGACTCTCATCCATTGTTGGTGGGAATGTCGCCTGGTATAGCCTTTTGGAAAACTATATGGACATTCCTCCAAAGACTAGAAATTGAGCTCCCATTTGATCTAGTCATACCACTCCTGGAGATATACCCTAGGAAACCAAAAATACACAGCAAAACACCATCTGAACTTTTATTTTCATAGCAGCACCGTTCACAATAGCCAGAATCTGGAAACAACCAGAGTGCCCAAGAACTGATAACTGGATAAAGAAACTTTGCTACATCTACGCAATGAAATACTATACAGCTGTTAGGAAAAATGAAGTTATGAAATTTGCCTATAAATGGATGGACATTGAGAAGATCATGTTGAGTGAAATTAGCCAGAAGGAAAAAGACATATAGAATGGCTGCATTTATTTGCATGATATAAATATATCTATGTATATACATATATATTTATATCATATATATACATATATCAGTTGGTCACTTGATCACTTGATATCCAGTTATTCATCTATTTGCTCGAGTGGGCGCCATTAACATTTCCTATCACTTGCCAGTGTAGCCCAATGGCATTTGCTTGCTTCAGGAATACGAGGAGCCTCAAACTGTTCGTTCAGGGTCTTGACGAATAAGTCTGACCATCTTGTAGGTGAGCAGCCACGTGATCTTTTGACATCCCGTGGAATTCATTCAGTTCATAATGGCTCTAGTTCAGCGGTCACCTCCAAATCACATTACATGTCCAGCCCATCTGATTTTCTATGCCTTGGCAAAAGAGACAGCGTCCCTGACTCTGGAACAGCGACAGAGGTCAGAACTCCAGATTCTTTCTCTCACTTGAGTGAGGTGTGATATTCTAAGCCTAGCTCTTTCGATTCCTCTTTGATATATATATATATATATATATACACACACACACATATATATGTATATATGTATATATGTGTTTATATGTATATATACATACATACATATATTATGATACCAATATCCAAGGTCAGGGAATCTACCACAAACATGTTGGAGTCAGAGGTTAGGTAAGACAGAGAAGGGAACAGTGTGCTAATAATTGTGGAAAATGATACCAGCCTAGAACTGAGCATTGAATATAGGCAAAAAGATACATACAATAGCCTTTAAGTGTATGTATTGAAATCCACAATGTGTAAGATAAGGAGAGAGAGAGAGAGAGAGAGAAGAGATAAAGAACCTGCCATAGAGGTAGTCTAGGGGAGGGGGGGAGGGAATCTGGGACATTGGTGGGATATGGGCACTGGTGGAAGGATGGGTGCTGGAACACTGTATAACCGAACCCAAACATGAACATCTTTTTTAATTGTATATATCACGGTGGTATAATAAAATATTGAAAAAATTAAAAATTAACTATAAATAAAGTTAAAAATTAAAAAAATTGTTTTCATATTTCGGGGTCAGTAAAATAAACATTTCTGTTACTGGTTTTGGCATATTGAACACACATCGGACAGTTTGCCAGGCTCTGCCTGTGTGACAATGACACTTGGAAATAATCACTCTGGGCTAGAATTGAGCACTCAAAGAAGGTAAAGGGCTATACATGATAATCTTAAAGTACCTGTACCACTAACCATCGTGACCTAAAGGAAAGAGCTAAAGAGAGAGGGAAGAAGGGAGAGTGGAGTGGTGAGGGAGGAGGAAAGAATTAGGAAGGAGGAGAGGGAGATAAATTCATATTTATTAGTCATTTAATTTGGTATAAAACTGGATTTATTTTTTTTAAATGTGATTTCTCAAATATTCTATGTCGTGATTACAAAGGAAGGAGTGGTCTGATTCATAAACAGCTTATGTGGGGGTTTATCTCCTATTTTCGTCTCTTGTGTTTATATAACATGTTTATAATAAGCTTCATCTTTGTGCTTTTGATGCATAAATTACTGTATCTGTGCCGCCACCAAAGTGCCCAATACCATTACAATACCCTGTGTCATTTCTAGTTCACACCTTTCTCCTACTCTTTATTAATATGAGTTATGTAATCAGAGGCTAAGGGTTTGTCATAATTTGATCTTGTTTATTTATTACTTTATGTACTGTAGATGAGTGATATCATCTGAATTTATCCTCCCTCTGGACAGATTCTTTCAACTTACTTCACCTGAAATGATGCTATCCAGTCTATCCAAGTTGTAGCAAACGTCGAGATTCCATCTGTTCTTATGGCTACATAATATTCTCTTTTTTTTCCTTTTTTGGGTCACACCCGGCAATGCTCAGGGGTTACTCCTGGCTCTGCACTCAGGAATTACTCCTGGCAGTGCTCAGGGGACCATATGGGGTGCCGGGATTGAATCCAGGCCGGCAGAGGCCGGCCTTGTGCAAGGCAAACGCCCTACCCACTGGGCTATTGCTCGGCCCCTCTCTTGTGTATATATGCATATATTCCATTATATTCATACACACATACAGACATATACCCATTCTTTCATCTTTGATTTATCATTAGACATTAGGTTTTTTTCATATCCTGACTATTGTATTTAGTGCTGCAATAAACTAGATGTGTTTATATCTTTTGAGTTAATTCTTTAATTTGTTTAGATGCTAGAATGTGGGATCACTAGGTCATATGGAAGTTCTCTTTTTATTTTGTTGTGAAATCTCCGTGCTGTTTGTCATGTCATATGAACCAGAGGGCATTCCAATGAGCAGTGAAAGAGGGGTCCTATAAAAAACAAAACAAAACAAACACCTACATCTCTACTAGCACTGGTTATTTTTAGTGTTTTTGATATATGACATTTCCACTGGAATATGATTTTTTTTATTAACTGGAAAATAAGATACCAATTCTCACTTTTTTCTTCTACTTATTGTAATTAAAACACCCTGTGATAAACAGTTGCAAAATTCTACCCCCCCACCTACATCCCCAGTATGCCTCTGTGACACTCTCCTCCTCCTCCTCCTCCTCCCTCCTCCTCCTCCTCCTCCTCCTCCCTCCTCCTTCTCCTCCTTGTCCTCCTCCTTCTCCTTCTCATTCTTCTCCTCCTCCTTCCCTTTCTCTCCTCTTCCTCCTCTTCCTCCTTCCCACTCCTCCTTCCCTCCTCCTTCTCCTTCTTCCTCTGCCTCCTCCTCCTCTTCCCTTCCTCTTTCCTCCCTCTTCTCTTTCTCCTCCTCCTTCCTCCCCCCTCTTTCTCCTCCTTATCTCCCCTCTCCTCCTTCCTAATTCTTTCCTCCTCCCCTCACCCCTCCCCACTCTCCCTTCTTCCCTCTCTCTTTAGCTCTTTCCTTTAGGTCACTATGGTTAGTGGTACAGGTACTTTAAGATTATCATGTATAGCCCTTTACCTTCTTTTAGTGCTCAATTCTAGCCCAGAGTGATTATTTCCAAGTGTCATTGTCACACTGATCCCTTCTCTGTCTTAACTGCCGTCTGAAATATGGTTTCTGTCATATGGTGTTATTTCTTACTGCTATTTTGATTTTCATTTCCATGATAATAGTGACAGTGAACTCTTTTTTTTTTTATCCCTACTAGCCATCCATATGTCCTCTTTGGGAAGTGCTTGTTTATTAATCGTTTGCCCAATCTTTGATGAGGCTATTGATTTATTTTATTATTATTGAGTTTTGTGAGTTCTTTATATACCTTGGATATAATCCATTTATCTTATCTCTGGTGTGGGGATATTTTCTCTCATTCAGTGGGCTATCTTTCTATTTTAACTTGAGAATCCTTTTATGTACCCAAATCTTTGAATTTGTTGTAGTCCCATTTATTTGTTTTTTCTCTTGTTTTCCATATGGATTAAATTCACTGAGAGTCTGCTGGGGGGTATATATGAAAGTTCTGTATATCTTTTTGTATGTTTATGGATTCTAGTCTAATATTTAAATCTTCAATACATTTCCCTCCCCTTCCTTCCTTCCTTCCTTCCTTCCTTCCTTTCTTCCTTCTTTCCTTCCTTCCTTCCTTCCCTTCCTCCCTCCCCTCCCTCCCCTCCCTCCCTCCCTCCCTCCCTCCCTCCCTCCCTCCCTCCCTGCCTGCCTGCCTGCCTGCCTTCCTTTCTTCCTTCCTTCCTCCTCCCTCCTTCCTTCCTTCCTATAGAAATGCAACACATTTGTTGCATTTACAACATATAGATGCAACATATAGAAATGCAACATATAGAAATACAACATATAGAAATTCAACAGATTTTTGATTACTGATTTTTAAAAATTTGCCAATTTTCTGTATTGGTTAATTTTTTAAAAGAGTTTTAATTAATTAATTTTCTAGATTATACCACAGTGAGATATACAATTACAAAACTGTTCATGATTTGTTTCTAGTCATACAGCATTCCAGCACCCAGCCAGAGGATTTTTTGGCAGATTTTTTTAGGGTTTTCTATGTATATCATTTCATTGTCAAATAACGATAGTGTTGCTTTTTTATGTTTTAGCATTTTCTATGCCTATATATATTTTCTATGCCTATGTATATTTTATTTGCCATTTCTATGCCTATGTATATTTTAGGGTTTTCTATGTATATCATCATTTCATTGTCAAATAACGATAGTGTTGCTTTTTTTCCCCAAATTAATGCCATTTCTTTATTCTTGTCTTATTGCTGTGATGATAACTACAAAACTTTATTAAATGAAAGTGGAGAAGTGGACATCCTTATGTGGGGCCTGATCTCAGAGTGAAGGCTTCCAGTTTTTCACCACTGAACATGATGTTGTCTGTGGGTTTGTCGTATATGGCCATTACTATCTTATCTTGAGGCAATTCCTGTCTTTATTTTGTTGAAGTTTTTATTTTAACTTAATGTTAAATCTTGTCAACATCTTCTCTACATCTATTGCTGTGATATATGATTATTGTCTTTCTGTTGAGGTCCTATTTTAGTAGATTTGCATATAATGAACCAATGTCGCATCCCTGGAATGATTCCCATTTGATCACGTTGTTGGTCTCAGTTTGCAAGATTTTGTTGAGAATCTTTATGCCAGTATACGTCAGGAATAGCCTGGCAAGCTACCCGTGTCATATTTGATATGCCAAATACCAGTAACTGTTATAGAGCTCATTCCCATGACATGATGGAATGGTTTGAGGCTCTTTATGTTCCTGGAGCAAGCAGGTGCCCTTGGGTTCTACTTGCAAGAGACAGGACATATGGAGATGTTACGGTTGCCTGCTCTGAGCAAATCGATAGTGAATTTGTTTTAATATCTCTGTTTTCTTTTGGTATAGACTTCAGATGCGACAAGGAAGGATTCCTGTTGCTTTGGTATTTTGGAATAGTTTGAGGAATGTAGATAATCATTCTTGAAGGTTTGGTGAAACTCACTAAAAGACCTTTCTGGACTAGGAAATTTTATTGTCCTTAGGAAATTTTTTAAAATTACTGCTTCAATTTCTTTACTCATTTTGGTCTGCTCAGCAGGGTTTCTATTTAAGTCTTTTATAAAACTCTCTTTTAACAGAATTTCTCTTTAATTGGGAAATCGTTTGAAAGGATGAGCACATTTTTCTTAGAGGGCCCATGTACAAGGAAGTGGCATGTAGAATGCTATCTGCCCTCAAATCCCAAATGTAATAGAATTTTACTTCACTCATAGAGGACTTTATGCACATAGGTAGCTAAATTCTGTACCTTCCCATTCACCTGGTGTTTAAGTCTAGAACTATTTATTTAAATTCTCTCAGACTGTTTCTTATATTCCTTTTCCAAGTCACATCCCCATTATTCCCAGAGAAAAGCTGTGCTTTTATACTAGAGGCATAACAAGTTGCCACTAGTCTCATAAAGTCTGTAAGATTGGCACTCTATAAGATTAGCACTTTAATTCCCATTATGGTTATGTGGCTTGTAACTATGATGACGAATTTTACCCTTTCAGGGTCTGTTGTAAACCGGGAAATTCAACTACAGTTGTTGGTCTTCTGGGCTGGGGTTATCCCTACTTGGTTTCTTTGTTGATCTTATCTGAGCAGTTCTATGTTTTGCAGAATTTCCTCAATTATTTCTGGTGATGTCTGGATCCCTTTTATGTATTTGGTTTGGTCATAAAGAACATTTTTTCCCCCTATCACTTCTGCCTATCAATCAATATGAGCTCAGTAGATGGAAAGGGGAGGCATGTGCTAAGTTTATCAGTTAGAAAGGATGGACAGAATAAGTTTCTTTAAAAGTATGAACAGGGGTAGGAGCTTGCCTGATGAGCTTTAAAATGTCTGTGTTTCATTTAAGTCATCTTTTTTCTTTTGGCCAAACACACCGCTTCCTCATTTCTTTGTAGACTTATCCTCTATTGTACATCAAAAGCCCAGATGCCATAGCATTTTCTGAGACTTCCTTTGACTTCTCCAGCTCACTTAAAGTTTTTATTTAAGGGACTCCAAAAATGTCTCAAAATGAGGACCAGAGGGGTGAACAAATGCAGCATTTTATTTTATTTATTATTTTTTCTTTATTCTTTTAGCTATTTCTTTTTAAAAAAAATTTATTATACCACTTTTAGATATACAATTACAAGATGCTTATGTTTGAGTTTTGGTTCTACAGTGTTCCAACACCCATCCCTCCACCCGTGCCCATCTCCCATCATCAAAGTCCCCACCTCCCTCCTCCCTACACGAGCCCTCCTCCATGGCAGGTTCTGTATCTCCATTCTCTCTTTCTCTCTCCTTCTCACTTCCCTTTCTTACACATTGTGGATTGTAATATATTCTAGCACATGATTGGTTTTACTAGTTTGATGTACCATGTAGCCGCAAGTGGCCAAGTGACTTGGAGAGCCTTATGGTGAGCTGAGCTAGGGAGAGCAGGATGCCAGCTCTTCCCATTGAGTCTGAGTGTCTGCATTATATGGCTGGTCGCCCTGGGGCAGTTTTTGGGTGGGGCCACTGGGCCTCAGGGACAAGACAGAGAGGGAATGGGTAGCCCCAGCTCCATCTCATGAATGCCCAGTGACTTCTGCCTCTGAGAGCCGCCTACCTGTGCTTGAACTTGGCTACTCAAATACAGCATAATCTTTTGCTTTTGTTTTCTATTCATAGAATAATGGTAAAAATTTTTCCAGCACTGGATCACATATCTTTGTTCTTGTTATTTATATGAAAGTATGTACTTGGAGAATGTATAGGGTATAGAAGACTAAAGAGTATGCCTTTCTCATCCTACAGCGCCTGGTTACTCAACACTTTCTAATAAATTGGGGGAAAAATGAAAGCCTATTCTCATAAGACCCTGACTGTACCTTTTTTTTCTTCTTCTATTACATTACTTAAGGAGTATGCTAGAATTGTTCTACTGAAATCTTCTGAAAACAAAGTTTTTTTGGTCTCAATGATTTTCTAAAACACTTTAGGAATAGCCCATTAGTGCCTGAGGGGGTTGGGATTTGTAATACATGATTATTACCTCCACTCTTTCCCTTCCAAGTCTGATATCACATATTCATTGGAATCCAACATCTCTGTGTTATTACTCTTTTCTTTCTTTGCACAGGAAGGTTGATAATTAATTGCTGCATCAGTCACTTAAGTCTTAATATTTTTTTTTCTTTCTCTGGGCTGCAAACCTCCTACATGACTTTTGTCAGTTCTCACAGCTGTGTGAGAGATAAGCAACTATAAAGTTTCTGGAAGTAATCTATAAATTACATTCAAATTCATATGCCTAAATGATCTTTTTCCCTTTAAGTCTCTGAAAGGTCTACTAGAGGCTTGCTACTAAACTTCAATTGGAAACATTATGTTTTCCACCCACTCAAATTCCTGTCAAATGTACTAGTGTTAGAAAAGAATAGAACTGGAGAAACAGGGATTTCAAAGCCCCTGCCAGCTAGAGCAGCTCCATAAGTACAAGAGGGCACCCTGGATCAAATCAGCAAAACTTGATGCTTGAAGGAAAACCAGAGAAATGAATATGGGCCATTTCCTTGCTGCCCAAATAGGTAACTACTGTGAACTCTGTTTGACGTGCTATTGCTCTGAGACAATCGAAAAATTCTTGATTTTAGTAATTGTTTAATGTTCTTGAAATCTGCCCAAGAGAGGATGGCGTTATCATATTAGCATTATAAGATATTCATTTTTTACAGGAATTGGTTGAGAGGCACTTCAGGTTCTAAACCATCTGGCTCACACAACCAATCTAACCCTGTCTCTGGCTCTTGTGCCTTAGTCTGAACCATTTTCAGCACATGTCATTTCCTGATTATTCTCACTTCCATGCTTTTTCTCCTACAATTCCATTGCCTCACAGTTCTACTATTTTCTGTCTTCTAGATTTTTCTAATCCAAGTTCATTAGAAAAGCTCAACGAAGCTATTCCTCAAAAATTAAAGAACCAAATGGTATCTTCCAGAGCTCCAGAAGTCCTTCCTAATTCTTGAGTAGCCGTGCTAGATGTAGAAAAACATTTAGAATCAGTGTTTATTCAGCAATTATCCATGCTCCAGGCCCGGGATCCGATGAAACCATCTGTATGGAGCATTATCTGAATTAATTCTTTCATCTCATGCAATTTCTGGTTTTTACAGAAATAGTTTTAGGTAATGCCCACATATAAAGGAAGAAATGCTATTTGAACATGGCTTACTTCAAATGTTTTTCACTATACTATATCTTGCCATTCAATTGATATTGTAGTTAGGGGTGCAAGATAGAAGAATTGAGTCATGAAATAATACATTATCAAAGCTGACTTCTTAACACTTTATGTATCCTCTCCTAAATCTTGGATAGTCTGTTTAAGATTTTAAGAATAAAAAGTTAGTGTCTGTCAGGGCCGGAGCAGTAGCATAGCAGGTAAAGCGTTTGCCTTGCACACAGCCAACCTGGGTTCGATCCCCAGCTTCCCAAATGGTCCCCTGAGCACTACCAGGAGTAATTCCTGAGCAAAGAGCCAGGAGTAACCCCTGAGTGTCACCAGGTGTGACCCCCAAAAAAAAAAAAAACAAAAAAGGTACTTGTCTTTCAAAAAAATCTTCATTGACAGGGATTTCTTACTTGTCCTGTTGGGAGGTGAATCACCTTTGCTGGGAAGTAGATAAATAGGTAGATAAAACTGATGGGACCTTTCTTTTTTATTTTATTGAGGTATGCTTTGTGGCTCAGCATGTGGTCTATCTTGGAGAATGTTCCATGTACACTGGAGAAAATGTGTATTCAGCTTTTTTCGGCATGAAAAGCCCTGTATATATCCACTAGCTCTCTTTCTTCCATTTCTTCCTTAAGAGCCAATATTTCCTTGGTGAGTTTCAGTCTTGTTGATCTGTCCATAGTTGATAGAGCAGTTTTGAAGTCTCCAACTATTATTGTGCTACTATTAATGTCTTCTTTGAGGTCTCTTAGCAGTTGTTTTAAGTATTTTGCTGACCCCCTCATTGGGTGTATATATGTTTAGTAGTGTAATTTCTTCCTGGTATACATAACCCTTTAATGTATGTTCTGTAATCCATATTCTGGAAGGAAAGGAAAAGAGAAAGAGAGATAAAGGGAAAGAGGTAAAGAACCTGCCATGGAGGCAGGCTGGGGGGGAGGGTGGAGGGAACCGGGGACATTGGTGGTGGGAGATGGGCACTGGGTGGAGGGATGGGTGCTAGAACACTGTATGGGCAATACCAATTTGAACATCTTTGTAGTTATATATCTCACAGTGGTATAACAAAATACTTATTAAAAAAGAAATAAAATAAAATAAAATGAAATTAACCATCCAAAAAAATAAAACTGATGGGACCTTTCAATCCAGAATGCTGGTGTCAGGAGGAAAGGGTGAGGGAGACGTGTGGGGACGGAGGCCCTGTATCTGTTCTGTTTCCTTTCTTGGAAGAACTTTCTGTTGTGAAAGCCCTTTACAAAGATGATGATTATCATATATTAAGGCAGTTAGATCTGTAAAGTCTAAGACAGTTAGGCATTTGACCAAGAAATGTTGTCGTTCTCCCTTTTTGTGATTACTGGTCTCAGCAATAAATACTGAAAGTGGAGGACAGTCTCGGCTCTCAATCCACAAGGCTGTTAGCCTCCTGATCCCATGCTTTTTTCTCTAATATTTTAGACTCTTCTTAATCCCGGCAGAACCCTTGCTTCAGGCTTGTTCATCAGGGTTAGCCCCCTCACCCCAAAACCCCAGTCCACACATCTTGAATTTATGCCTAGTTTAGTCACTTTTGAGTTTGTATCTGTTAAATTCCTTACTGCTAGTTTTTAGTTTCTAATTATTTTGCCAATTAGTGTTATTTTTCTTTAAGTTGTATATCATTTTTCAGAGGACCATGGTTATAATTATCCTACAGCCAATATGAATGTCCTTGAGATGGACCTCTTAGAACATGCTTAAGACTCTCCTTGCTATTTTGCATCCATAAAATAATTAGTATGATTTAGACGCAATCATTTGGTCAGCTAGATGGAGACAAGGAACATATGGTCTATAGGCTATGTAAGACCTGTGAAATCAGGTGGCCTGGCCCTGGTACATGAAGGTACATATGATTTGTGTTGCCTGTCTGCTGACTATCTAGATTGTATGGTCCACAAATGATGTAAATATTCGAAAAAACCCTTGGCAGAAAAAGGCTCCCTACTCCAGACATTCACCAGGCTTACGACTGCTCCTAAATTTGTTGTAAGCATCTTTGATGAAAGGTGGGAGAATGTAAATTATTCTGCTTACCACTTTATCTTTGTATGGTATCTGAACAAAAATTCACTTGCTTCATGCGTCCTGTTCTTGCTGAAATTGTCATTGCATAAACTATTAGCTAATCTGTTCTAGAATTTGTCCCCAAATGATACAGATGACTTGTGAGATCCACTTTCTTGCAGATTTGAAAAACTGGGACAGTGAAGGAACATCAAAGAGCGACCTAGTTACAGAATACAGTGAAGTACCTTGTTTGACATAGGCATATGTACTTGGGATAGAGCAGAAAAGCATATAATTGAGAAAGTTTTCATGAATGGCTTATACTTTGGAGGTTGGTTAAAATTGAGATATAAAGTAAGAAGGTGCAAAGGCATCCCAAATGATGGGAATGGTATGAGTCAATGTATGAATGTCCAAGATATAAACAGGTTTTGTGTTTTCTTGTTCCAAAAGATATTGATTTGGCAGAAAAGGTTTGACATTGATTTGACACGCTGGGGAATAGCTTGCATGAAGTGGTAGAGACAGTGTAGGGTTTGTTTGTAGGATGATTTGGAAGGTGACATAGAGAATGTCCTCTCCATAGGTTTTGCTATGATTTAAAGGCACTGGAGACTTTTGAGCAGAGGAGTGACCTTGTAGAAGTAGTGTTGAAAGAGGGAATTCTAGTTCCTGGTGTCAAGATACTGAAATCAGGAGGCTTTTTTGGAATGGACACTGTGGTTCTAGTATGGAGATGAGTGAGTTCAGACATTTGAACTAAACAGTAATGGACATGAGGGATAGTACAGTGGGATAAATCCACCTCAAACGTGTAATTTATGTGTCAAATTACTGGGTGTGTCTGTGAGGGTGTTTCCTAAAGATATTACTAATATTTGAATTTGTGGACTTAGTTCAGATATGTCTTCTTAATAGGAATGGGCATATGGATTTTTAAGAAGTCTTAGGAAGGGAGCCTTTGGCTTTCATGTAACTGATTGAATTGGGGCATCAGTCTTCTGCCCTTAAAGCAGAACTTAGAACGTTGACCTTGTTTTTGAAAGGATATGGGCAGAACTCAAAGCACTGACTTTTCTGGGTTTATCTCAAATATGCAGATGACAGATGGTGGGATTTCTCCAAATAAGCCAATTTCTCAAAATCAACATAGAGAATATATATATATATGTAGAGAGATGTATATATATACATACACATATGTATGTATATATATTATATATGAATATAACATTTCAGTATAGAAGCATATAATATTTTCTGGGCATTCTTTCTAATATTAGATGCTCTGCTAACTTAGTGATGGGATGCTTTAGTGAAATTATGGAGAATGAGTTGGAGAGTTGGTAATGCATACTAAGTCAGAAACAACTTCAGGTACGTTTTTTACCAGATGGAGAATTCTGTTGTCGAAGAATGAATAGTGTGGGACAATCCTAGTGGGCACATATACTTTGGTTACACAATTGATTAATGGGAAATGAAATCCTATAGTCCTTTATAAAAATGCCTTCAGAGGCACTTTAAATATGGTCTACCCAAACTTCTGTTTAAATGGAGGTGAATTCATTGTCAGTATCTCTTTAAATACATATGTAGGTACAGCAAAAATAACCTCCCACCTCACATCTTTAGAGAAAATAAGAGGCCCTGAAAACTATTGAGGGAAAGTACATTCACCTTCAAATTATATTGTTTTAGAGGTTAAAAGTATATAATTTCCAAGGAACACACCGGGCTTCAGCCTGCTGGGAGGCTATTGCTCAATTACTCCCAGCAGCGGTGAAGAGTGCCAACAATTCCTTCAACTCTGCTTAAGTTGGTAGGAGAAGAGGCCTCGCCCAGGCTGGGGGCTGACAGGGCAAATTCTGGTCTAAGAGTGCTCACGGTCCTGCCCCCTTGGGCTGTGCTCCCTCTGCTCAGATGTGTCAGAAACCTGCATAATCACAGGTTGACTACATAGGTGGCCTTGGCCTCTGCTCTCTGTGCTTGTTAGTTAATTTGTCTGGCTGGCATGTCTCTGAGCACAGTTTTGTTCTGCGATCCATCCCCTGGGTGTGACCAAGTGGAAAGATTTTTCTAGTTTCTTGTCTCCACAGAAAGAGGCCAGGTCTGAGCTTAGTCAATTGGAAGGGCCAGGGTGACCGCTGGCACTGACCTTGCCCTTGCAGTTGTAGACTCTGTCACCCTCAAGCTGCGAAGGCCTTGCTGAGCAGGATGAGCTGCTGAGAGCCCAGCAGGCTCAAGCTCCGATGTTTGTGGCTGCATCTGATTAGAGATCCAGTTATTATGTGGCACTGTGAGGAGCTGCGACTACCTTGAGTTTCTGTTATTTCATTCATTTTGCATCTGATATTTTTCAGTTGTTTCCAGTGTAAGCCAAGGGGCCATTGGTAGGTATATACACCAATATGTGTGTCTATGGAAATCTTTAAAAAAAAAAAAAGGTTTTTTTTTTCCTCCGGGTGCTCTGTATGTCAGTATTCTGCTAATTTTGCAGAACGGAACTTTCAAGACTCACTGAAGGATTTTGAATCTGCTTTTCATGACCCTTCCCTTTTCCAGTGTTGTTAACTTGAAATGTCACTTGGCACAAGCAGAAGCAGCACTTGACTTGGCAGAGGGTAAGGGTAGCTGCAAAAAGTGGAGAGACGGAAATAGATCAGGTGGGATGCAGGAGTGGACTCCGAGGGGCTAGAAAATCCTCAGTGTTTCATAGCCCTTCTCTCCTGCCCTCCGTTCCCTCTCACTGGCAATTCCTTTATTCTTGGGAGGGAGGCAGAGTTGGGCCATACGCAGAGGCTATTCCTGGCTCTATGCTGCTGGCTCACCTCTGGCATTGCTCAGGGGACCATATGCCATGCTGGGGATTGCCTAAATGCAAGACATATTTTTTAACCCCTGTACTATTTTCTTCAGTTTGTAAAAGACTGCTCGTTGAACTCCTGAGAATGTGCAACAAAAACAAATTCACTGTAATCAATTCAAAGGTAGATGCTGGCCTGCAGTTTGAGATTTGGGAGAAGGATCACTGGCTCGTGTTAAAGATTTATAAGCAGGCCCCAATGTCAGTCAAAGGCAGAGCATCAAGAAAGTGAAATGCTAGAATCTTTGACTCTTCAAAGAGTATCTATAGCTTTTCTAGCTCCTGCTTTTCCTTTCTTTCTCGGCATCTCTCCTGGTAACAAGGAGAGTTTGGAAATTGTTTTCTAGTGAATGCATTAGAAGGAAGGTTGAAGGGAAGTGACACATTGACAAGTGACTGAAGGAGCAAACCAGGGAAAGGATACTAAAAGAGAAAAAAAATAAGCTGTTGAAAATGAGGGGCTCGTGGATCCTTTCAAGGTTCAATTACAAGTGTACAGCTGACCTATGGGTGCTGGTAATAGGAAGGAATGTGGCACCATGTTTGTGAAGACCCAACAGATACTAAAATAACCTGGTAGTGGGAGTAACCCCTTAGCTGGATGAGCCCACGCTGACGTTGATGGTGCTACTGCCGGTCACTCTTTGCAGTTGGGTTTCTACATCCACTTCCACCTACATGCAAGTGTTCTTCATCATATGATCATCATCACCGTAGTGTTTGTCATAAGAATTTATAGTTCATATTGAGTTCTACCCTGGGCCAGACACTTTATTCAGGGATTGTTTGTCCCTCATGAAGTGAGCCTATGAGATCATGAGTGTTATTTCCATTTAAGAGAGAGGAAACATTGAGAATTCTGGGATTTGTTTCTTTGTTGAGGGCATGCCTATGATGTAGAGTCAGGGTGCAATTGAGAAGGCATGTAGAGACTCCATGGTGAGAATGGGTGGAAAGATCCTCTGAGTGGCACCCCACGTTTAGAAGGACCAAGCGTAGTGCCTTCTATGTGAGTGGAGAGGAGAGAGAGTGAAGAAAGAAATAGGACCAAGTGCTGATCTCCAACCACATGACTTCTTTGGCTCTGAAGAACCTTTTGTATGGGCTCCCTAAAGATATATTTAAGTCCTGGTACTATAACTGAAATATAGTCTTTTCTTTGCATAAGTAATTACTTAAAATGAGATAGTTGCTGAACTAGGGCGGGTTGTGAATCAAGCAACTGGTGTCCTCATGGGATAAGGAAATGATGCACTTGGGGAAGAAAGTGCTGTGGGGACAGGCATTGAGATTGGAGAGAAGCATGTTCCAGTGAAGGGATAGAAAAGGATAGTGGGAACTTCTTGGGGCCGGGAGATGAGAAAATATTCTCCCCTGTAAGCTTTGGAGGAATCATGGCCCTTGGACTCTGCTTCTGAAATATGAAAAACAAACTATATTCTGATGTTTTCAGTCACCCAGTTTGTGGTCACTTGACATGGTAATAAAGGAAACTTGTAATCCCATTCTTCTTTCCCACTTGCTTTTATCTCTTAGTATGTCACTTTTTCTGGCACTTGTATCTATGAGATTCATCACTTATTCTGGGTACTTTAACCCATTTCTATTCTATCCTCCCTAAGCCCCTGTGAAAAATCTTCACTAAATCTACTCTTTGTTATTCTGGGTATGATAATCTAGAAAGAAAAGTTGTTGTCACAAAGAAATACATCACCTCACCAACTTCTGATTTTCCATCTAATGGGTGCAGAGTATCGTCCATGAACTAAGGACAGAACTAAATATTCAACTCACCAACTCTTCTGCAGAGAGAATTTTCATGAAACAGAAGAATGATGGTTTATTTCCTATTTCAAAGTATAGACTCACTTTCTTGGGAGTTTAAGAAATAGTTATTCAGTGTGTTAGTATTCACCATCTCCATTTCTAAGGATCCTAGTATGTGGTAGGTACCAGCCTAGGTAGGCTAGGTTCTTATACGCATTGTATCATTTACTTATCAAAACCAATGAGGTACTTACCTTGTTCATGTATTAATAAAAGAACTGAGATCCAGAGCTAACTGATATAATAGTTATAACAGCAGACTAGCCATGCTGGAGATTTTCTGGCATTATTTCCTTTAAGGCATGTTGTGTGTCTCAGGTATATTTTGTTATTTCCTACAATTTTACAGATGCTGCCTTATCAGTGATTGCGGGTATTCACATATGTGCTTGCATGCATGTGTGAGTGCACATACACACACAATGCAGTCTTAAAGACGTGGCTTCTCCATTTCTGGAGCTTACAATCCAGATGAAGAACAGAGACTGAGTCCTGGGATAATCCAGCTTGTGTGTATTGATGGGTCTAAGGTGGACAGATGTCCAGGTAGCTCTGAGAAACTGCTTCACTCTTGGGGAAAATGAAATGGAGTAGTGAACAGCAACCTGTGAAAACTTAGCAAAATGCTGCACATTACTCACGTTGGAGGCATTTTGACAGGTTGTCGGTTGTTCTGGTAGGGGATGCACAGAATTTGTGAGGTGTCTTGAGAAGGACATTAAATGCAGAATGACTGAGCTTGACTGTCTTCATAAGAAATGGACCTGAGGGGACTGGTGATAGCACAGGCACATGCTGGGAATATCCCTGACTCCGGTTTAATCCCTGGCACTACATAGTTTCTCGGGCATCACTGGAAGTAGCCCTGGTTGTCTGGGCTCTTTTCCGACAACAAAACAAAGCCAGTTTGTTTCATCCACAAGTTTCTTAGACAATCCATTGGAACATCAGTTCCTAAGAACTTGATTGACTTAGGTACAAGATCATGTTTTTGCTTCAAATTTTGGACCACAAATGGTGATGCTAAGAAACCACACCTGATTCCATGCTTGGGGGGGGTCATGTGGTACTGAGAACTGACTCCAGACCTCCTGCCTATACTCCAGTCAGTTGGGCTATCTCTCTCTCTCTATCTCTCTCTCTCTGTCCTCTATCCGTCTATCTGTCTGTCTGTCTGTCTGTCTGTCTGTCTATCTATCTGAGTTGAACAGGGAATCACTGAGCCTGGATAGACCCTGGCCCGGTGGAGGTCCAGCTGATGTCAGTCTCCCTCTGCTACTCTGTTCTTTAGGCTCAGGAGGGTTTAAGTTGGCCTCTGTCTTCTTGGTCTGTTTGTAGAATTTTCAGATGGTGCTGGCACATGCTCAACTTGGTGTTCCTCAAAGATCCTCGTTCTCTACTAGCAGCTACTGTCAGGCAGGCTGGTGCAGCAGGAAGAGTAAAGAGTGTGTGTGCAGGGAGGAGGGGAATCTGACTTTCCTCCTCAGAACGAACACCCACCCCCTGACCTGGAGAAAATGTTTTGACTCTCTGAATTGCCAGTGTTGCGAGGGCAGTTGAGCTGCAAGGCAAGGCTGACCCCCGTGGAAGAATGTGTGGGCCTGACTGCCCTAGTCCATTTTCATCCTCAGGATGGAAACATTCTCTTTGCTGTGAGAAAACCTTTCTCTGGTCTTCTTTGTGAGACATTTCTGAGCACTGCCTGCATTCCGTTTCTGGTGGTGAATTGATTTAGAAGATCCTTTGTTGATACCTAGCTTCAAAAGCAATCAGAATCCGCTGTTTATCTTCTTACTCCCTTCACAGCGAGGAGACACTCTGACAACGGAGAGAAGGAAAAATAAAAATGCTCTTTGTTTATTGACTTAAGACTCATTAAGTCCTTTTTTTTGGTGGGGGGGACATGTGTATCTATTTAGTGGATAAATAATGTGATTTACATGTATTTTATACTCAGTTAAAAGTGAGTAATGGTAAATCACATCACTCTGTGTCTAAAGTATGTGTAAGTTTAAAATTAAATGTGTCAGTTTTTGTCAGTTTTATTTTTTTTCAGATGTTTAATTTTATTTCTATAAGCATTCGCTGGCACTTAATAGGTGGTGTCTATATAGATAAAAAGAGATTTTTAAAAAATTTTAAAAAAATTTTTTATTTTTACAATTACAAAGATAAACAATTTAAAAAGTTCACGTTTTGGTCATACAGTGTTCCAGCACCCGTCCTGCCACCAGTGCCCATCTCCCACCACCAACGTCCCAGGTTCCCTCCCTCCTCCCCAGCCCTCCTCCATGGCAGGTTCTTTATTTCTTTCCCTTTATCTCTCTTTCTCTAAAAAGAGATTTTGAGGAGTTTATGATCTACCAGAAGAGATAGGTAAACAAACAGCTGAAGTTTGTAGAGATATAATTACCAGAGACTTCAAATATTCACTATAGAGATTGTGTTTCTTTGGGGACACTCTGAAAGTGTTAGTTATGTATATATATTCTTCCTCCCTTCATTTTTAGATACTTTAGGCAGTGGTTGAATTGAAACCTAAATTAGTGGAGTTGTGTACTATATCATTCTGAAATCTGTGTGCGTCTTTTGCCAATGTGTTAAGAGTGATAGGGTTTCTCATGAACCCTTGACTAATTTTCATATTTTCCCATGTTCTCCTCCCACAGAAAAGGATATTCAGAGGGATTTAAAAATTTTTTTAAGGTTTTTTATTTTTTTTTTACAATTACAAAGATATACAATTAAAAGTTCATATTTGGGTTTTGGTCATACAGTGCTCCAGCACCCATCCCTCCACCAGTGCCCATCTCCCCACCACCAACTACCCGGTTCCCTCCCCCTCCCCCAGCCCTCCTCCATGGCAGGTTCTTTATTCCTTTCCCTTTCTCTCTCTTTCTCAGAGGGATATTTGTTGGAGTTTTGAAGACAAAGAGCTATGAGATGTGGTTGTTGCTGAACAAAGCTGCAGAGAGGAGCATTCATCTTGGAACATTTTCTATCAGGTAAAATTATTAGAGTCTGAGGATTCAGAAACTCACCAAGAAGAAATGCAGAGGAAGAAGGAGTATAATCCTGTTGGGGTAGTTTGCCTGCAGATTCCTTCAATTCGCAACCCACCAAAAAGTCATGTTCTTTGCAGTATCTCCTTGTCACATCTTCTATGAAGGGCTGAATCTAGCTCCCCACATGTTGAATTTGAGTTAATCCTGTAACCTTAATCAGTAAATTGAATTAGGTGGGAATTATGATTTTCCATTTGAATTTAGACCCAAAGTGACTTTTTCTCTCTGATCTTATCATCATGTGAATGAGTTGGGTCAGGCTCTCCATGGTGATTCAGCCCCGACACAGTAGTGAACAGCCAGTCAGATTTCAGAAACCAGCCAGTCTATAATCTGTGAGTGAGTCCCTCTCGGATCAGCCCTCAGGAAGTCTGTCAACAGATTGCTGACCATGTGAACAAACCCAGCCAAGATCAGTCAAGTCTGGTTCAGATCAGCAGAATCACCCGGCTGACCTCTGGACTTGTGAGCAAAAAGTGCATCTTGTTTTAGGCTGCTAAGCTTGAGTGTAGTTTCTAAGTATTGACAGCAAACCAACACACCAGAATTCCTAGGTCTTCATTTATACATAGGACTAAACTCAGCAATTCTGCCAAGAGAATTGTTTAAATCTCTATCCCCATAGAAGTTCATGGGGTGCCATAGATAACCTGAGATAGGGGCCTAGAACACAGGGAACCTTCTTGTGTTCCTGTCTTTTAACTCCTATGAAAATATGTGCAGTTGGGATATTTCCAAGTTAGGCATTCAAGCAATAGAATTCCAAGTGTGATCTCTTTAATTACTAGGATTCTTAGTTGGAAAGAGGCAGATATGTTAAAGAATACCTATTATCTTCCATTTCCTGGACCAGCATTAGGAGAAGGTGTGGAAAGATACTGGGGTGCTGCTACTCTTCATTTTTTTTCTTCTTTTTCTTTCTTGTGGAACCATATTTTTGTTTTTGTTTTTGGGCCACACTCAGAAATACTCAGAGGTTACGCCAGACTCTGCACTTAAGAACTGCTCCCGGCAGTGCTCAGGGAACCATAGGGAATGCTGGGGATTGAATCTGGATTGGCCACATGCAAGGCAAGAGCCTTACCTGCACTACTTCCGGAGCTGGCCCCTGGAACTGTTTTTTTTTTTAATTTCTCCTTTCTCACCCCTCAAGGTTGAACTAACACCACTATGGTAAAGAGAAATCTTGCTTTCATTTGTGAACTCATAAGCATGGCTAAATGAATGGATATGCTTATATATGGTTTAACGCCCAAAAAGGAACTTGGTTTCTTTACGACACTTTGTAGGTCCTCATGGTACTACCTAAGACATACTGTCCAAGCTGCATTGTAGAATTGTGTTAGTCCTTTAGAATAGTGGGTGTCTGAGAACTGTTAGTTTTCACTTTGTGATATGATAAGTACAGAGATGGAGAATGGAGCATTCAGAAACTTGTATGACAACTTGACATTGCTATAGTATCCAAGAGCCTGATCTCTAGATTGTTGTCCTTAAGACACAGGCTTGTTCAAGTGTTTTTGAACTTGTGTGATGAGACAGAGTGAAACAAACTATATACTAGGTAGGATCATGGTGAAGTCTGCAGTGCACTGAAAATAAAAGAACAAAAGAGTAGCAAAACTGGTCTTTTACTTTAAGGAAGCACCGTTTGGAAAATTCTCAACTTTCAAGTCCAAATTTTCTCTTCTGTGAAGTTCTAAAAGCTTATTTCTTATGTTTTCTTTACTTAGCCCATATAGGGCAAGTTATTAAGTAGCTTTGTTTTTGATTTTGTTGTAATACCGATAAGATTGGTTTCTGACCTAGACTGCATATGTGAATTTCCATGTTTTCTCTTTTTCTCTTTTGGGTTTTCTCTGGGTACTCTCTCCCACACCCCAGAGATGTGCACATGAAAGTCATTGGTATGGTTTAGTTGTTCTAATCTGAGAATATGATGTGAGTGCACCCTATCATGGAATGGGTCCTGGCCCAGGGGTAGTTCCTGAGTGAATAGAATGGACACCAGTGTACCTATTTCTGGACTAGAGAAGGCCTGCTGAAAAACGAATTAATGCAGTTTTTATTTCCTATTAGAAATTTTGGGGTCTTTAGGAATTTGGTGGTTTTCTTGTTGTTTGTTTTGGGTCACATTCGACAATGCACAGGGGTTACTTCTGGTTCTGCACTCAGGAATTATTCCTCACAGTGCTCAGGGAAGCTTATAGGATGCTGGGGATTGAACTGAACCATATAGGATGCTGAGGATTACCCACATGTAAGGTTGTTTTGTCTTTTGCCCCTGGTTAGGCTTTTGTGTCCAGAAATACTCTGTAGGGACTAACTCTTGTTTTATCTATTGTCCTATGTTAAAATTGGTTTCCCTTCCTTGTGGTTTTGCTAAAAATAAAAATTTCCAAGCATCTGTTAGAGACATTGAATACTGTATATATTAATGACATACTGTATATATTAATGAGATTATTTTATTATATTTTAGTTACTTATTTGCCTTTTATCTTTAGATACTAAGGTATGAGCAATGTTGGTTCACTTGGACTCACACAGGGCATAGAAAAAACTCTGGAATAGTTGTTCATTACTGACTAAAGAGATGGAAGAAATGAGCCAGCCATAGAAAGCTCTCTCGCTTTCTCCTCTCTCGGTCCACTTTCCCTGCCTGTGATGGAATGCCAGTCGTATCATACTGTTTTATTGAGATGTTTTCACCAATGGATTCCAACCATGAATGTAGCAGGTCCTAGGCCTTAGCTTCTTAACTTTGATTCCAGGATAGAAAATACTTTTCTTTTAGTTTGGAAAATCTTAAGAAAGGACTCTGATTAATGAACATGGATCACACGCTTGCATTATGAATTGAGGTGGTGCACGGAGTAGGATTGTCCAGTTCCTCTAGAGTAAATGAATGGAGAAGGGGAAAAGCCATCCTCTGAACAAAGGGAATGCTGTTCCCAGAAAAGGGAGTGTTGGGTAAGTAAATAGTGGCCCCTCTGCAACTGAACAGCATTGATCAATGTTGATTCCTGTAGGAAGAGAAAGCCAGATGTTACATTCCTCTGCTTTAGATGTCCTCATTCACAATTAGCCTTTCTGGTTAGGGACATTATAGGCTTTCAGTGTGTTTATCATCATAATAGATACTTGTTGATCACCTGCTATGTTTTGTGTGCATACGTGTACACATATGTATATATAACCAAATGTTTCATATACCTGTAGATAGTATCCAAATTATTTTTATAGAAATCACATAAATCACAAACTATTTTGCTATTTTACTGAAATTGAGATATTTGGATAACTGACTTACCCAAAGTCACGCTAAAAGGCAGTGCTGGAATTTTAATTCCAGTCTCCCTAGTTTCAATGCTTGTTGTCTTCTGTTACCTTGCTCTTTCTAGGACTGAACATTTTTAGTATAAAAAACTGTAATGACTATTTTATTAGTGAATTCAAAGGTGTTGACCTTTAGTCATAACCACCAACATACCTACTAGTTCTATGATAATTTAGTATTTAATTGTTTATTTTTAGGTCACACCTGGCAGTGTTCGGAATTTATTCCTGGCTCTGTGCTAAGAGAGCACTCTGATGGCCTGGGGACCATATGGGACCACATGGCAATGGCTGATTCCTGGTTGGTGTATGAAATGTGAGTACCTTACCTGCTCTCCTATCCCTTTGGCCATAAACTGTGATAATTGCAATCATGTTTTATGAGGGTGATAGCCTCAAAGAGTCACTAGCCTCTTTTTTTGCTTTTTACTGAAATCTTAGAGCAAAACAATTCTTCTAGCACAACCCCAAGTACATATCTGCATATGGTCATGGTTAGCCAACAATCAGGTATAGAACACGCTGATTACTTTGTTCATGGAAACTATTATGGTGTCTATGAACATTATTCTTGAGTGTTTAGAAAAATTAGCTGAAGGAATGCCATAAAAATGTGTTACATTCCTAGGAGAATGTTTTGTATTTAGCCTAAGGCCACTTCAAGGTCTCATTTTTGGTTGACAAATACAGTAATAATAATGATATTACTAATGAAAAATAAATTGTGCTCCGCTACTTGTTTTTCTCAAGCAGTAGAATACATGAAAATAAAAGGTCTTATTTTATTTTAAAAGTCATTCTATATTTCAGTAAAATACACATAACACAGAATTTTAAATGCGTTATTTAAAGTGTGACTACTTTAAATGTTTTCTTCAGTAATAATGTACCATCA
>JAJIBD010007510.1:0-31910 GCA_021461705.1 Cryptotis parvus | reverse complement strand
TATCCATGTGGGTTTATTATTCCATACAAATTTCAGAGAGGGTTTGGTCAATTTCTTTGAAGAATGTCATGAGTATCCTTATAGGGACCCCAATGAATCTGTATAAAGCTCTAGGGATTATTACCATTTTGACAATATTAATTCTCCCCATCCATGAGCAGGGGATGTGTCTCCATTTCCTTGTGTCCTCTTTTATTTGTTGGAGCAGTGTCTTGTACTTTTTCTTGGTACATGATCTTTAAACACTTGTTTAAGCCAATTCCTATATATTTGATTTTCTATGGCGCAACTGTGATTGGAATCCATTACTTAATAACCCTTACTTGTCTCTCTTCATTTTTATATAGGAAAGCCACTGACTTTTGGTATTGATTTTGTACAGTGCCACTCTACTATAAATATCTATTGTTTCTGGGGTTTTTGAGGCTGAGAGTTTAGGGTTCTCTAGGTATAGTATCATTTCATCTGCGAATAATGATAGCTTGATTTCCTCCTTGCCAATCTGGATGCACTTAATGTTCTTTTCTTCTCTGATTGCTTTCTCGCAAGTACTTCGTTTTTATATTGAATAAGAGGTGAGAGTTGGGTAACCTTGTCTTGTCGTAATCCTAAGGGGATGGCTTTCAATTTTTCCCATTGAGAAAAAATTGAACTGCTTTTGCAGCTTTTAGAGATGGCTTTGACTATTTTGAGGAAGGTTCCTTCAATTTCCATTTTCTGGAGGGTTTTAATCATGAAATGGTATTGGATCTTGTCAAGTGCTTTCTCTACATCTATTGATATGATCATATGGTTTTTTTATTTTTTGTCTTATTGATATGATGTATTATTTTATTGTCTTGCAAAATGTTGAACCATCCTGGCATTCCTGGGATGAATCCTACATGGTCATGATGTATAATATTTTTGATGAGTCTTTTGTATTATGTTTGCTAGTATTTTTTGAAGATCTTATCATCTGTGTTCATCAGGAGATTGATCTGTAATTTTATGTCTTTGTGCTGTCTCTCTCTGCTTTGTGTATTAGGGTGATATGTGCCTCATAGAAGCTGTTTTGGATTTTTTCTGTTTCTTCTATTTCCTGGAAGAGCTTTTAAAAGAACAGGCAGTAGGTCCTCCTTAAGTTTTGGTAGAATTCATTAGTGAATCTATCTGGACCTGGTCTTTTGTGTTTGGGCAGACTTTTAATTACTGTTCCAACTTTCTCAATGGTGATAGGCTTATTCAGGTATTGCAAATTTTATTGTTTCAGCCTTTTGCAGGTTATAGGAATTTAGGAATGCATCCATTTCTTCTAGGTTCTCACGTTGCATGACATATAGGTTCTCAAAGTAATCTTTGATGATCTATTGATTTCTGTGGTTTCTGTTGTGGTGCTCCCTTTTTATTTCTGATCACATTTATTTGGGTTCTCTCCCTGTCCTTACAAGTCCTGCCAGTGGTTTGTCGATCTTGCTTATTTTTTTCAAAGAAACATCTCTTGGTTTCATTAATCCTTTGGATTTTTTTGGGGTTTTGAGCTCATTAATTTCCTCTCTTAGTTTTATTATTTCCTTCTTTCTGCATGGGTTAGGGTCCTTTTTTTGTTGGTATTTTTCTAAAATTTTGATCTGTGAAGTCAGGTTATTTATGTGGGCTCTTTTTTTCTTTCCTGATTAAGGCTTGCAGAGTTATGAACTTTCCTCTTATCACTGCTTTTCGCTGTATCCCACAAGTTGTGATAATTGGTGTCTTCATTTTCATTTGTTTCCCGGAATATTTTTATTTCTTGTTTGATTTCTTCTATGACACGCTGGTTGTTCAGCAGTGAGCTGTTTAGTTTCCAAGTGTTTGGTTTTACTCCCTCTCTCTCTGTGTATGGTTTACTTCTATTTTCAGTGCATCATGGTCTAAAAGATTACTTGATCACTTGACATCCCGTTATTTGTTGATTTGCTCAAGTGGCACCAGTAATATTTCCATTTGACCCCTATTATGTGCAAGTGTAGCCAATGGCATCTGGTTGCTTCAGGAATACAAAGAGCCTCAAACCGTTCATTCAGGGTCTTGACGAAGAAGTCTGACCATCTTTTGACATCCCGTGGATTCCAGTTGGTAAGCGGCTCTAGTCCAGCGGTCATCTCCAAATCCCATTACATGTCCAGCCCTTCTGATTTTATATTTTTTGAGAGGTCTGAAAAGATACACATAATTTTTCTATCTTCATTATTTTATTGAGTATGGCTTTTGTGGCTCATCATGTGGTCTATCTTGGAGAATATTTCATGTGCACTGTAGAAAAACGTGTATTCAGCATTTTAGGGATGAAAACCCCTATATATATCAACCAGCTCTCTTTCTTACATTTCTTCCTTCAGTGCCAGTATTTCCCTGGTGAGTTTGAGCCTTGTCGATCTATCCATCGTTGATAAAATTGTGTCAAAATCTCCAACTATTATTGTGCTACTGTTAATCTCTTCTTTGAAGTCTATTAACAGTTGTTTAAAGTATTTTGCTGACCCCTCGTTGGGGTGCATATATGTTTAGTAGTGTGATTTCTTCCTGATGTACATACTCCTTAATTATTAAGAAATGGCCTTCATTGTCTCTTTTTTAATGGCCACACCAGTCTTTTAGGAGGCGTTGTGTGCCCAGAGAATGGTTTTCCAGCCTTTGACTTTGAGTTTGTGTTTGCTCTGTTTATTCAGATGTGTTTCTTGTAGGCAGCAGAATATTGGATCAGTTTTTTCCATCCATTTTGCTACTCTGTGTCTCTAAATTCGTGCATTTAGACTGTTGACGTTGATAGAAATTATTGTCATCAGATTTTGTTCCATCTTTTAGTTTAAACTTGTGTTTTTTGGATTCTGTCTTATTTTACGTAGACCCTTCAGCCCCTTCTTTTTAGAGTCTATGAGGTTCCTGAGTTGTCTTTTATCCATGAAGTTTTGTATCTTTCCTTTACATCTGAATGTAGTCTAGCCAGGTAGAGAATTCTTGGTGAGGCCTGCAGTTCATTGAGCCTTTTGACAATATCCCACCATTATTTTCAGGCTCAGGGAGTTTCATCTTTGAAGTCTGCTGTAAATTTTTAGGGATGCTCCTTTGTATATGATTTCCTTCTTTGATCTGATGCTTTCAGTATTCTATCTCTATCTATTGTTTATGTCATATTATATAAGATATGTCTTGGAGTATTGGGGTTTCTTTTAGCTGGTGTCCTATGAGCCTCCCTGAATCTGGGAGCATGCTTTCTTCGGTTCGGGGAACTTCTCAGCAATGATGGCTTTGACAGTTTCTTCTTCAATATGGTTTTTTTTACCCTTCTGGGTCCCCAATGATCCGTATGTTTTTCCTTTTTGGCTTCATTCAGATTTTCTCGGTTAGTCTGTTTGTTGATTGTAAGTCTTTTTCATCTCTGCTCTAGTCTAGATAATATTTGGACCTCGTCTTCAAGATCACTAATTCTTTCTTCAGTAGTTTTACTCTTCTTTGGAGGCCTTCCAGTGTGTTTTCATTTCACTTACCACATTTTAATATCTGTCATTTTTGCTTGTATTTTGTTCTGTAATTTACTCATTTCTTCTCTCCCCACATCTTCTTGTATTTTATTGACTTGTATTCCATTTCTTCTTTGAGTTCCTTATGAATCCTTAACAGTTCCTTCCGAAATTCCTTATCAGAGAGGTTATATAGCTCATCGTTATTGCTTGGCTCATCTGTGTTAGTGACTTCACTCACTGAGCTTGATGGAATCTGCGTTGTTTTTACCATAATGGACTATTGTAGGTTGAAAATGTGTGTTCTGGGTGGCTAGGCAGTAAAGTTAGTAGGTGCTTGGGTTTGTTTGCAGTTTGAGATGGATGGCAAGAATGTAGGGACAAATGCTCACTGGTATCTCAGGTAATATAAATATTAGTAGTTCATCTGGATGCTCTAGCTTCTGCAAGATTTTTTGAATTTTGGGGTGTCGGTGGGTGGTTCTGGCAGCAGATCCAAGGCTTGGTCGCCGGTCCCGTTGGTGAACTGAGTGTTTACCCCTTTACCCTGGAACTGAAGTGTTTCTGTGGGGTGCCCAGGATGCCAGCAAACCTGGTGGGGAGGATGGGAAGTGTCGGGTAGTGCTGGAAGTGGTCTGGTGGCAGATCCAAGGCTTGGTGCCTCGGTCCAGTTGGTGAAAGTTCCAGCTCTTTATCCTGGAACTGGTATTTCTGAGGGCTGCTGGGATACCAGCAAACCTGGTTGGGAGGATAGAAATCATCGGGGAGCTGGGAGGAAGTCTAATTCAACTAATTTAAATTTAATAAAATAATTTGTATTCAATCCCTATTTTTTTTGCTTTTATTTTGGAACCACATCTGGCTGTGCCCAGGTATACTACCTCTCCAGCACCTCTATGTCTTTTTAATGAAAGCAAAACATTTTATGTGGATAATATAGCTGTTATCTTTCTAAATTAGGAATTTTAAATATATCACTGTAGGGGTAAACAATTACAAAGCTGTACATATTTGGTTTCAGTCATACTATGTTTCCGATCACCAATGTCCCCAGTTTCAAACCCCTCCCCACTCCCCCACCTGCCTCTATGGCAGTTCCTTTATTTCTCTCTTTCTCTTTCTTTCCTCTCTCCTTTCACACATTGTGGTTTGCAATACTTACACTGAGGCATTATCAAAGCATATCCCTTTATGTACTTTCAATACTCAGCTCTAGCATAGCATTACAATTTCCAACTATTATTGGCAGACTGCTCCCTTCTCTTTTTTTTAATATATAGAGTTTTATCTATATTATATTCCTTCCCTTAAATATCTATATATTTAATCCTTTCCCTTACCTAACCTCTGACCCTTACTGTCCTTTCACACTTGTGGTAGATTCCTACTCTTGACATGTCCTCCCTGGGTCCTGTTTTGCCCTAGGTTTGGATTTTAATCTTATAATATTTTTACATGCCACAAATGAATGTTGTCATTCTATATCTGTCTTTTTCCTTCTGATTAATTTCACTAAATATTAATATCTCCTTTTCCATTCATTTGTAGACAAATTGCATGGCTTCATTTTTCTGACAGCTGCATAGTGTTCCATTGCATAGATGTCCCATAACTTTTTAATCCAGTCATCAGTTCTCATGTACTCAATTGTTTCCAAATTCATCATCCAGGGTTCATTTTATCATCATTATTGGTAATTCAAATTTCTGAATTAGATAAATAAGTTAATACATTGCATTTTTATTAATTATGTGTATAAATCAATATATTGATGCAGCATTCACATACAAGAGTGCAAATGCTTATGTTTTAGGGATACTATGTTGCTGCAAATCACCCATTACCAAAATGCTTATAGCCCTTCACCATTACATATGATACCCTTTCTGTTCTCTCCTGATTTATAACCTGGGGCTTGACACAAGTTGGAGTCATTTTCATTGACCAGTGTCTGGACGTATGGAGATGTTACTGGTGCCCTCTCCGAACAAATCGATGAACAACAGGATGACAGTGATACAGTGATATGAGACCACTTGGAACTGAAAAGAGAATGAGACCTTTTGTGACTATATAGTACATGGATAGGTCACTTGTCCTGCATGAAGCAGACCTAGGAGTTGATCCCAGCACCTCATATGGTTCCCCCAAGCTGGCCAGAAGTAACCCATATGCACAGAACCCAGAGTAAGTCCTGAGTACTGCCAGCCCCAAAAACAAAAACAAAAGATAAAGACCATTTTATTGCTTTATTTTTTTCCCTTTGCGAGTCACATCCAGTGATGCTCAGGGGTTACTCCTGACTCTGCACTCAGGAATTATTTTTGGCGGTGCTCAAGAGGCCTTTTGAGATGCCAGACATCAAACCTTCGTTAGCCACATGCAAAGCAAACATCCTACCCACTATAGTTTTGCACCAGCCCTACTTATGATTGTTTTTGCTTTCTGATATATTTTACTTAGCATAAACTGCCAGTTCCATCAATCCATCCACGTTGTAGCATTGTATCTATTATCTATTCTGCCCTGACACGAATAATTCCAGAGCATACAGTCATGAGTAAATCCTGAGCATGGCTGGGTATAGTCTAAATGCCCCCTCACCCCTAAAAAGTAGTTTTTAGTAGTCTCATGATTATTTTGCATTTATGTTGATGTCTGTTGTAACTTGGATGGTTTCATGTCTGATTCAGTTAGTTTTCTTTCTTTGTGACCTCAGCTAAGGTCTTATTAATATTGCTAACTTCTTTTAAAGAGCCAGTTTTTTTTTTTGTTTTTACTGATCTTTGATTTTATTCTTGATCTCTTGTTTTAATTTAGGTTATACAATTACAAGAGTGTTAAAGTTTATGGTACTAATGAAGAAAAATCACAAGCATCCATTATCACACACAACCAAAGAGCCCTTGGTCCTCTAGACTAGCCGTGTATCATCTCTATTAAATATGAGTACCCCTAATTCCCCATCCATTTTTAAATAGGTTTAATTAATTCAATGCTAAGGGTTTGATATTGTTTGATATTGTCTATTTTGTTATTTGCCTCTCTATAGCTCACAATTGAATGAGATTATCTGACATTTTCATTTTCCCTACTTACAGATTTAGATTTCATCCATATTGTAGAAAGTTACATGATATAATCATACTTTTCATTTATTTATTTATTTTATAGTTTTTTGGTCAAGCTGGTAATGTTCAGGGGTGACTCCTAGATTTGCATTCAGGAATCACACTTGAGTGGTGTGGTACTCATGGTATCATATGGGATGCCAGGGATTAAACCCAGGTTGGCACATGCAAGGCAGGCAACTTAATTATATTTATAAGCTCAATGATTTCATCATTTCTTACAGCTGCGTTGTGCTTCATTTTTAAATTCAAAAAAATTTCACTGTTTTATGCTGTCATGTTAATATTTAGAGCTCGTTATTTCTGCTGTAATTTTAAAATTATTCCCTTTATTTTTCTGCACTTACTTTCTTATTTTAAAATTTTTTAAATTTTTTATTATACCACCATGAGACATACAATTATAAAGGTGTTCACAATTGGTTCTTGGTAATACAGTATTCCAGCACCCATCCCTCCACCAGTGCCCCATTTCCACCACCAATGTACCCCCACCCCTCCCGCCCATCCCCAGGCTGCCTCAACAGCAGGTAGCCCTGTTTCCTCTCTTTCTCTCTCTCTGTCTCTCTCTCTCTGTCTCTGCATCTGTCTCCCTCTTCTTTTTACACATTGTGGCTAGCCCTGCAGATATTTAGAGTTTATCAATTAAGTCTCTTTGTGTATACTCAATGGTGAGTTTTAATCTGCCATTACCATTTCCCACATTTAGTAAAACACTGGTATCTATTTATGTCCTATTAATGAATGCAGTCATTATATATCTGTCCTTTCCTTCTGACTAATTTCACTCAGCATGATAGTCTCCATGTCCATTCATTTGCAGGTAAATTTCATAATTTTGTCTTTTCTGATGGCTGCATAGTATTCCATAGTGTAGATGAACCACAGTTTCTTTAGCCAGTCCTCTGTTCTCAGGCATTTAGGTTGTTCCAGATTTTAGATATAGTGAATAGCGCAGAGACGAATAAAGAAGTACAGCTAGTGTTTCTGCTAATCTGATGTGTTTTCCGGTCTCTCAGGTATATTCCCAGGAGTGCTATCGCTGGATCAAATGGCAGCTCAGTGTCTAGTTTTCGGTGGAATGTCCATATTGTTTTCCAAAAGGGTTGGACAAGTCGGCACTCCCACCAACAGTGGATGAGAGTCCCTTTTTCCCCACATCCACGCCAGCACCGGTTGTTCTTCCTGTTTTGGATGTGTGCCAGTCTCTGTGGTGTGAGATGGTACCTCATTGTTTTTTTGATTTGCATTTCCCTGATGATTAAAGATGAAGAGCACTTTTTCATATGCCTTTTGGCCATTCGAATTTCTTCTTTTTTGGAAGTCTATTCATTACTTCTCCCCATTTTTTGATGGGGTTGGCTGTTTTTCTTGTGAAGGGCTATCAGTGCCTGATATATCCTGGATATTAACCCCTTGTCAGATGGGTATTGGATGAATATCCTTTCCCACTCTGTGGATTGTCTTTGAATCTTGGTCACCATTTCTCTTGAGGTGCAGAAGCTTTTCAATTTTATATAATCCCATTTGTTTATCTTTGCTTCCATTTGCTTGTTCAGTGGTGTGTCATCTTTAAAGATACTTTTAGTTTCGATGTTGTAGAGCGTTTCTCCTATGTTTTCTTCTGGTGTACTTTAGAGATTCATGTCTGATGTTGAGATCTATAATCCATTTTGATCTGACTTTTGTCCATGGCTTTAGAAGGAGTTCTAAGTTCATTTTTTACACGTAGCTGCCCAATTTTCCCAGCACCATTTGTTGAAGAGGCTTTCTTTGCTCCACTTAATAATTTTTGCTCCTTTATCGAAGATTAAGTGGTTGTATATTTGAGAGTGTGTTTCAGGATATTCAGTTCTATTCCATCGGTCTACGGGTCTGTCTCTATACCAATACCACACTGTCTTAATTACAACTGCTCTGTAGTAGAGCTTGAGGTTGGGGAAAGTGATGCCTCCCCTCTTCTTTTTCCCAAGGATTTCTTTAGCTATTCATTGGGGTTTATTATTCCATACAAATTTCAGGAGTGTTTGTTCAATTTCTTTGAAGATCATTATGGGTATCTTTATAGGGACCGCATTGAATCTGTATAATGCTCTAGAAAGTATGACCATTTTGATAATATTAATCCTTCCAATACATGAGAAAGGAATGTGTCTCCCATTTCCTCAGGTCTTCTTTTATTTCCTGAAGTAACGTTTTGTAGTATTCTTTGTAGAGATCCTTTACATTCTTTGTCAGGCTGATTCCTAGGTATTTGATTTTCTGCGGCGCAATTGTGAATGGGATAGTTTCTTTAATGTCCCTTTTCTTCTCTTTTGCTGTTTGCATATAGAAAGGCCATTGACTTTTGGGTATTGATTTTGTACCCTGCCACTCTTCTATAGGAATGTATTATTTCTAGGAGCCTCTTGGTAAAGAGTTTCGGGTTTTCCAGGTATAATATCATGTCATCTGCAAATAGTGACAATTGGCTTCTTCCCTTCCTATCCGGATGCCCTTAATGTCTTTTTTCTGTCCCCAATTGCTATGGCAAGTACTTCCATACTATATTGAATAGAAGTGGTGAGAGTGGGCACCCTTGTCTTGTCCCTGATCTTAAGGGGAAGGCTTTCAATTTTTCCCCCATTGAGAATGATGCTTGCTGTGGGCTTGTAGTAGATGGCCTGGATTATCTTGAGGAAGGTTCCTTCAATCCCCATTTTACACAGAGCTTTTATCATGAATGGGTGTTGCATCTTGTCAAATGCCTTCTCTGCATCTATTGATATGATCATATGGTTTTTATATTTCTTTTTGTTGATATGATGTATTATATTGATTGACTTGCGGTTGTTGAACCATCCTTGCGTTCCCGGGATGAATCCTACTTGGTCATGATGCATAATCTTTTTTGATGACTCTTTGGATTCTATTAGCTAGTATTTTGTTGAAGATCTTAGGATCTGTATTCATCAGGGAGATTGGTCTGTAGTTTTCCTTTTTTTGTGACATCTCTGTCTTCTTTGGGTATCAGGGTGATATGTGCCTCGTAAAAGCTATTTGGGAGTGTTTCTGTTTCTTCAATTTTCCGGAAGAGCTTAAAAAGAATTGGGAGTAGGTCCTCTTTAAAGGTTTTGTAAAATTCACTGGTGAATCCATCTGGACCTGTGCTCTTGTGTTTGGGGAGACTTTTGATTACCGATTCTATCTCCTCGATGGAGATAGGTCTGTTGAGGTATTCCAAATCTTCTTTTTGCAGACTTGGGAGGCTATAGGAATTCAGGAATTTGTCCATTTCTACCAGGTTCTCTTGTTTCGTGGCATACAGGCTCTCATAGTAATCTCTGATGATCTTTTGAATTTCTGTGGTTTCTGTTGTGATGTCCCCCGTTTTCATTTCTGATTCTATTTATTTGGGTTCTCTCTTTTCCTTTTCTTACAAGTCTTGCAAGTGGTTTGTCAATCTTGTTTATTTTTTCAAAGAACCAGCTTTTTGGTTTCGTTGATCTTCTGGATTGTTTTTTTGACAATCCATCTCATTGATTTCTCTAAGTTTTATTATTTCTTTCTTTCTGCTTGGGTTGGGCTCCTTTTGTTGATCACTCTCTAAGATCTTAAGTTGGGAAGTCAGACTGTTTATGATGGCCTTTTCTTTTCTGATGAATGCTTGAAGAGCTATGAACTTGCCTCTTAACACTGCTTTTGCTGTATCCCACAAGTTCTGGTAATTTGTGTCTTCAGTCTCATTTGTTTCCAGGAATCTTTGGATTTCCTCTTTGATTTCTTTTATGACTTGCTGGTTGTTCAGCAGTGAGCTGTTTAGTTTCCAGGTACTTGGTATTGGTCTCCGTTTTTGTGTACAATTAACTTCTATTTTCAGTGCCTCATGGTCTGAAAAAGTAGTTGGCACAATTTCTATCTTCTTGATTTTATGGAGGTATGATTTATGGCTCAGCATGTGATCTATTTTGGGTATGTTCCATGTGCACTGAAGAAGAAAGTGTATTCAGCTTTTTTGGGGATTAAATGCCCTGTATATATCTACCAGCCCTCTTTCTTCCATATCTTCTTTTTAGGGCCTATTTCCTTGGTAAGTTTCAATCTTGTTGATCTATCCAGGGTTGATAGAGCAGTGTTGAAGTCTCCAACTACAATTGTGTTGCTGTCAATGTCTTCTCTGAAGTCTATTAGTAGTTGTTTTAGGTATTTTGCTGCCCCCTCGTTGGGTGCATATATGTTTAATAGAGTGATGTCTTCCTGATATATACATCCCTTGACTATTAAGAAGTGACCTTCATTGTCCCTTCTGACCTTCTTCAGCCTGAATTGTATGTTGTCAGATACCTGTATAGCTACCCCAGCCTTTTTGGATGGGTTGTTTGAGTGAAGGATTGTTTTCCAGCCTTTTATTTTGAGCCTGTCTTTGCTCCGATTGTTCAGGTGTGTTTCTTGAATGCAGCAGAATGTTGGATTCAATTTTTTGATCCATTTTGCCACTCTGTGTCTCTTAACTGGTGCACTTAGACCATTGACATTGAGAGAGATTATTGTCATGGGATTTTGTGCCATCTTTCTGTATAGATTGGTTTTTCTTTTTGGGTTATGTCTCGTCTTATAGTAGATCTTTCAGTCCTTCTTTTAAGGTTGGTTTTGATTTTACAAAGTTCCTAAGCTGTTGTTTATCCAAGAAGTTGTATATCTGTCCTTCAAATCTGAGTGAGAGTTTAGCCAGATAAAGAATTCTTGCTGAGGCATTCATTTCATTAAATTTTTTTACTATATCCTACCACTGCCTTCGGGCTTGGAGGGTGTCTTCTGAGAAGTCTGCTGAAAGTCGAATGGATGCTCCTTTGTATACAATTTCCTTCTTTGATCTTGCTGCCGGAAGAATTATGTCTCTGTCTCTGCCATAGTCCTACTTTTGACTAGGATGTGTCTTGGGGGTCTTTCTATTGGGGTCTCTTCTTGCCATAGTCCTACTTTGACTAGGATGTGTCTTGGGGTCTTTCTATTGGGGTCTCTTCTTGCTGGTACACGTCGGGCTTCTTGGATCTGGATGTCTTCATCCTTTAACTTGGGGAACTTTTCGGCCAGGATGTTTTTTAACTTTTAATTTCCTTGGGGTTACTTTCCTGTCCCTCTGGGACGCCGATGATTCTTATGTTGTTCCGCCTGGCATCATCCCATTGTTCTCTGTTCCATTGCTGATCCATTTTCTGGTCATTTTCCATCTTATGTAGTTCTCTGAGTGCTTCCTGCAGCTCATCTTCAGTCTCACTGATTCTCTCTTCTGCTGCTGTCATCCTTCTGTTGAGAGCCCCTATTGTGTTTTTCATTTCGTCTACTGAGTTTTTAAGTGATGATATTTCTATTTGCATGTTTCTCATTTCTGCTCTCATTTCCTCCCGTAGTTTATTGACTGCCCTTTCAACTGCTTCGTTTATGTTCTCCTGTATTTTATTCGACATCTGCTCCATTTTTTCGTTGAGCTCCTTAAGCATCCTACCAATTTCTTCTCTAAATTCATTGTCAGAGAGATCATGCACATCTGCATTCCATTTTTGAGTCTTCAGGGTTGATTCCTTCATCTGTTCTTCCAACTGGGGATCTGGCGTTGTTTCCCCACGATGTTGCGGTGTTCAGGGATAGATTCCTCTAGTGTACTGTTTCTTTTTTCTTGAGGGTATTATCTTCCCTTGGTGTTGAATTTCCTAGTATTTGTATTAATAAGTGGCTGCATGAGTGGCCACTCGCCCTGCCAGCTGCACACCCCAGGAGAATACCTGAGGCGGAGTCAGGCTGGTGTAAGAGTTCAAAATGTCCGTTTATTTCCGCTTCTGCTTGGACTTCTGGGGTTGTAGTTCCATCTTCTGCTGAAGCCTGGGGCTCTACTACGACCCCAGATGCCCGCTCAGCCAGTCGCCCACCCCAGGAAGAATACCTGAGACGGAGACAGGCCGGTGTGAGAGTTCCTTATTTTAAATTTTATTTTTATTATTGAGATAACTGACTACAATGGCATTAATATTTATGATGTAAACAATATTAATGCACTCCACCCTCTGCTAAAGTGTCAACATTCTTTTAATTTGTCCTTAGTCTTCTCTTCCACCAGCTTTCTCTTCATCTCAATATCTCCAGTGACAAATTTATTTCTGTTGCCAAGTCCAAATTTTTTTAATGATTTTCCATTACCTATCACATTTTCTCTTGTTTTTTTTTTTTTTTGGCAGGAAAGGGGAGCACCTGGAAGTGCTCAAGTTCTCACTCTTATTCCTGTGCTCAGGAATCACTCTTGTCATGCTAAAGATGATGGCATGCAGTGCCAAAGATCAAACTCTGTTGCATGTAAGACAAATGTATAACCCATTGTACTATCTCTCTTTTTTAAAAAATTTTTATTATACCACAGTGAAAGATACAGTTACAAAGGTGTTCATATTTTTTTTTTTGGTAATTCAGTATTCCAGCACCCATCCCTCCACCAGTGCCCCATCTCCACCACGAGTATACCCACACCCCCTGCCCATCCCTAGGTTTAAACTATCTCTTACCCCTTTGTTTTATTTCTTTATCTACTACATGTGAGTAAGATCATGTTTTCTGTCTTTTGATTAATTTCAGTTTACATGAAACATTTTAACTCTACTCAAGTTCTAATAAAGTTCAATATTTCATCATTCTTATATCTGAGTTATATTCCATTATATATACATATGTATACAATTACATACTTTTATATATACAAATCATGATTTCTTGTTTGCTTTTTTATACCCAGTGGTTTTTAGGACTACTATCAGGCACTGTGCTCAGAGACCAATACTGGCATTGCTTGGGAGGTATATGTCATACCAGGGATTGAATCTGAATTGGCCATAATCAGAACAATGTCCAATACCTGTACCATATCTCTCAATCCCATATGATTTCCTCATTATTTATTTGTTGATTGGTATAAATATCAACACTATTTAAATCATGTATTTGTAATAATAATAGTAATGTATGGGTATAAAAATTCTGTCCTGAAAGATTATACAGGGGGAGAATAAAAACAAAATAAATATTTAGATAAATTAAGTTGTTATTCATATCTAATATGATTATTGGAATTAACTCAATATGGATTGAATTGTTAAATTATTTAAATTTTTATTATACCACCATGAGATATACAATTACAAAAGTGTTTTTATTTCAGTTTCAGTCATACAGTGTTCCAGCAACTATCCCTCAACCAGTGCCCTCCACCAATGTCCCAAGATTTCTCCCCCTCTCCCAGACTGTGTCTATGACAGGCAATTTTCATTTCTTTCTCTCTCCCTCTCTCTCTTTCTCTCTCTCTTCCTTCTTACACACTGTGGCTTGCAATGCCTATAGTTAGAGGTTATCATGTACATCCTTGTGCCTACTTTCAATGCTCAGTTCTATGCTGGTATTATCATTTACTCTCAGACATAGGGAAGAGCTGTTCCTTGCTCTCCCTGTGCCCAGCCGTTCATGAGGCAGTCGGGAGGCATGGCGGGTTCTAGCCCTGGCCCACCACCTTGGCAGAGCCTCACAACAAGCCGGACCACCCCCACCCTCACTCCACGGGCGCCGCCATTTTCCACATTTGGACTTCCCTCTCATCAGAACTCCACCCAGCAGACCAGCCCATCACAGCCCGGCTCCACGCGGCCACAAGCGGCCGCGTGGTTCATCAATAAATGCTTTATTTGGAGGTGTTTAAAAGAGTTTGCCTCCCGCTCGGCAAGCCTGGCAAGCTTCTCATGTTGTATTTGATATGCCAAATTCCAGTAACAATTTATTAGGTCATTCCCATGACCTAACATAATGGTTTGAGGCTCTTTATGTTCCTGTAGCAAGCCGATGCCTCTGGCTCTACTGGCATGAGACAGGACATATGGAGATATTACTGGTGCCTACTCTAGCAAATAGATGATCAACGGGAAGATCATGATCTTGATCGTGATTATCATTTACAATAATTTTTAGTACACTGTTCCTTTCTCTGTATTGCCTAAACTCTCCCACAGATTTGCAGTAGGTTTTACCCACTGACAAGACCTCCTGATCCATGTTTTTTTCTGGCCTTGGATATTGGTATCATTATCACTATCACTATCTTCCCATTCATCATCAATTTGCTCCTGCAGGCTCCAGTAACATCTCCATATGTCCTGTCTCACGCTAGTAGAGCCCAAGGGCATTTGCTCCCGCTCCAGGAACATAAAGAGCCTCAAACCATTATATTAGGTAATAGGAATGACCTAACATAATTGTTACTGGTATTTGGCATATCAAATACGACACGGGCAGCTTGCCAGGCTTGCTGTGCAGGTGGCATACTCTTGTAGACACCTCTAAATACAGCCACACAACCAGGGAAATAAAGAGACACTGGAAAGGAATTAGGTGAGAAAAACCTACCTCCTCAAAATATGTTTTTGGCCAACAATTAATTTTATGGGAGGAGTCGTTTCTAAACAAGTAGGAGCTGAAGAAATCATACAGGAGGCAGGGCACTTGACAGAAACTGAAACAGATTCTATCCTCAAGTTCCCAAATGATCTCCTTAGCCCACCAGGGGTGATCCTTGAACTGAGGGCAGGAATAAGTGCTGAACAATTCTAGGTGAGGCCCCAAAAGCGTGTTTGTGTGCACGTGGACACATAGACACACATATACACAAACACACATATTTATAGGTAAACATTGCTTTTAAGAGATGAAAAGGGCCCTGGCAGGCCTAACATCTGTAAATTGTTTTCAAGGAAAATGCAGAACTTAAATTTCTTTGCAGTGGTTTTCCCTGATAACTTCTTACACTCACCTTCCTCTGCTTCCTCTACTTCTTCCAACGTCTTCTAGTCATAAAATATTTTTAAAATCATGCTTTTTATATATCCTGCAAATAAATGCATTATTTCTATACCTGTCCTTTCCCTCTGGCTAATTTGACTCAGCACAATCCTCTCCATGTCAATCCATTTATAGGCAAATTTCAAAACTTTGTTTTTCCTAACAGCTGCATAGCATTCCATTGTGTAGATGTACCAAATTTCCTTATCCAGTTGTCTGTTCTCTGACACTCTGGTTGTTACAGTTGTCTGTTCTCGGACACTCTGGTTTTTCCCAGATTCTGGCTTTTGTGAATAGTGCTGCTATGAAAATAAAAGTGCAGATGGTGTTTCTGCTGTGTGTTTTTGGCCTCTCAGGGTATATTCCTAGGAGTGATATGTCTGGGTAAAATGGAAGCTCAATTTCTAGTCTGTGTAGGAATGTTCATATTGTTTTCTAAAAAGCCTATACCAGTCAACATTCCCATCAACAATGGATGAGAGTCCCTTTCTCCCCACATCCACGCGAGCATTTGTTATTGCTTTTTTGGATATACACCAGTCTCTGTGGTGTGAGATGATTGTTTTGATTTTCATCTCTCTGATGATTAATGATGATGTATTGCAGGACACCTAAAAGCCCAGGCCTCTGCATCTGCCCTGGATTGACTCCTGCAGGTCACTTCATAGAAAGGGGGTAGTCTAAATGTGGCAGTCTTATCTGACCATGTATTCTATACTGGCTGGTACAAATATTCTCTCATGCTACCACAATCCTGGTGGGACTAGCTAGATCTTACCAGCATATTTGCCTGGCCATGTTGAATCTCTAAGTAATTAGACCAGAGAGAAATGCTGTTTGCCTCCAAGCAAGCAAACATGGCTCCCTGATAGCTCAAAAGGCAACTAAAGTACAAAACTACCGTGAATTAGACAAGACTCTTGTGAAGGCTTGGAGAAATATTTAACTAGCATTAGTATAGTCTTTGGTTCAGAAGCATGTCATCTCAAAAACCCCCTTCTCTACCCTATAGAGGCAATTCCAGGCAGATTTTGGCTCAAGACATTAGGTGAAATTACCTGAGGGCATTTGATCCTTCCTGCCAGGGGAAGTTACATTTAGCTTATAGCTCCTCTCAGCTCTGCTAGGAGGCTTTGAACTAGCTCTGGGTCCTTATAAACAGCCAGATGGTCTCCTGAGGATGCTACATTTCTATAGAGCTGTTTTCCTGTTTTCATCTCTAGGTAGCTCAGCCCAGAATGGGCTGGGCTGGGGAGTTTGGGCGGAATTTCTAGCTATAAAATAAGCTGCAAGAAAAAGAAGCTTTCTCTTTTTTTCCCCTTTTTGCCATTTCGACTTCCCTTGGTGTTTTGCTTCTCTGCCCTCTCCATTCCCTGTTGGGCCTCAACACGTGGTGGCAGCCATCTTGGCCTACACCTGGCTGGGGCCTAGCTGGGAACCCAGAGTCTAGAGGTTTTCCCTGCTCTTGGATTGAACCTGTGATAGTAAAGCCCTTTTAAAACTGCATTGGATTCCTGAGTCTTGATCCATTCCCGCCCGGCTTCGGAGGTAGAAGGGAACTCACTTCCTGGCACTGTCAGGGGACGCCTCCGGCGTCCCTGACAATGATGAGCATTTTTTCATATGCCTTTTGGCCATTCGAATTTTTTCCTTGTTGAAGTTTCTATTCATTTCTTCTCCCCCATTCTTTGATGGGGTTGGCTGTTTTCTTCTAGTAAAGGACTACCAAAGTGTCTAACACCTTGCACAAAAATCAGCTCAAAATGGATTAAAGATCTCAGTATCAGACCTGAATCCATAAAAGTCTATTGAAGAAGATATAGGAAAAACCCTTCCACGACATTGAAGGTAAAGACATCTTCAAGGTGAAACACCATTAACAAAGCAACTAGAAGAAAATATAAATATATGGGACTACATGAAACTAAATAGCTTCTGCACCTCGAAGAAACAGTGACCAAGATAGAAAGACAGTCCACAGAATTGGAAAGAATATTCACCCAATACCCATCTGATGAGGGGTTAATATCCAGGATATATCAGGCACTGGTACAGCTATATAAGAAGAAAACAGCCAACCCCATTAAAAAATGGGGGAGAAGAGATGAACAGAAACTTTGACAAGTAAGAAATTCGAATGGCCAAAAGGCATATGAAAAAATGCTCATCATTACTAATCATCAGAGATATGCAAATCAAAACAACAATGAGTTATCACCTCACACCACAGAGACTGGCACATATCCAAAAGCGTAAAAGCAACAAGTACTGACATGGATGCGGGTAAAAGGGGACTCTCATACATTGTTGGTGGGAATGTCGACTTGTACAACCTTTCTGGAAAACATAATGGACATTCCTCCAAAGACTAGAAATTGAGCTCCCTTTTGACCCAGCCATACCACTCCTGGGAATATACCCTTGGAAGCCAAAAACACACAGCGGAAACACAATCCGCACTTTTTTTTTCATGGCAGCACTATTCACAATAGCCAGAACCTGGAAACAACCAGTATGCCTGAGAACTGATGACTGGATAAAGAAACTGTGGTACATCTGCACAATGGAATACTATGCAGCTGTTAGGAAAAATGAAGTTATGAAATTTGTCTATAAATGGATGGACATGGAAAGGATCATGTTGAGTGAAATTAGTCAGAAGGAAAGAGAGAGACAGAATGACTGCATTTATTTGCATGACATAAATATATCACATGATCTTACCAAAAGTGGAAATTACCACAAACGTGTGGGAGTCAGAGGTTAGGTAAGCTAGAGAAGGGAACATGTGTGAATAAATGTCAAAAGGCTGATACCAACACAGAATTGGCGTATTAACTACATGGCTGCTGAGTGTATGTAGTGCAACCCACAATGTGTAAGAGAAGGCAAAGAGAGAGAGGGAGAGAGAAAAGAGATAAAGAACTTGCCATTTATGCAGGCTATGGGAGGGGGAGGGAATTGGGGACATTGGTGGTGGGAAATGGACACTGGTGGAGGGCAGGGTGCTGGAACACTATGTGATTGAAACCTCCAAACATGAACAACGTTGTAATTGTATATCTCACGGTGGTATAATAAAATGTTTAATAAAAAAGGACTGCCAGTGCCTGATATATCCTAGATATCAACCCCTTAACAGATGGATATTAAGTAGATAGTATTTCCCATTCTGTGGACTGTCTTTGTATCTTGGTCACTGTTTCTTTTGAGGTGCAGAAGCTTTTAAGTTTCATGTAGCCCCATATGTTTATCTTTGTTTCCAATTGCTTTGTTAGTGGTGTTTCATCTTTGAAGATGCCTTTAGCTTCAATGTCATGGAGGGTTTTTCCTATATTTCCTTTGATGTCCTTTATGGATTCAGGTCTTATATTGAGGTCTTTAATCCCTTTTGATCTGATTTTTGTGCATGGTGTTAGACAGAGGTTCAAATTTGTTAAAAATTTTTATTCTGAAGAATAAAGAATTGCATGAGTTTGCAAAATAATATTAGGTTTAAAAATGTAAACAATGTATAAAAATACATAATATAAAATTTATACATAATGCTATTTTTAACATTGCTATCCACTGTGTTAGAAATATAAGTGATTTTCCATTTTTTATTATGCTTTTCTATAGTTTTTATATTGTCTATGTCCTATATATATCTTTTGCAATAAGAGAAAAAACTCATAAAATGAAGTTTGATTCTTGAGGAGTGGTAGTCACATTTCCCTCTTGGGAAAAGACACTGCATTTGATGTCTTTTTTCCCTTCAAATTAAGTATTTTCTGCTCCAAATTTTCTCCTTATCCAAAGCATTTCTCTGAGATATATAATCATCCAGAATCAATCATCCTGGGACGTATTATGGGCTATCTCATGGGAAACTAATAATCCTATGTAAGAAGATCCTGCCACTGGTTTTGAAGACCTAAGGAGTCTCAGCCATGAACAGGAATTTGATTGTGCTTAAGAGAGAGGTGAGTTGGGAAATTTTCAAACTACATCTGTGGTAAAAGTAAAAATGTGGATGGATGAGAAACGATCTCTTCAAACATAAAATTTTTTAACAAAAGTCATTTTAACAAAAGATGTTGCTATTCTTTTTTCCCTTAGATTTGCTCTAAGAAGAGGACATTCCTTTCCCCACAGTATTACTCACATTTAAATTCATTCCATTTTAAACCACTGGATCCACATAAAATATTGGAATCACTGAAAATTCTAATATTTTCATTTATCTCAGTTATGATTAAAATTTTAATTTCTCCATGCAGATATTTCTGGGAAGGTTTGTTAGAACTATCCAATAATAACAAACTAATGATACATATGAGTTGCACTCAGCTTAGAAAAAAGACATGAGCTTTTGAAATAATTAGTTCATTTGGATTTTGTTCATATCATGATGATTCACATATACTCTGTCTAGCAGGAGAAGATGTTGCAATGATTTAGATAAATTTAGATGACAAGACTGATTTTTTAGCTATGCAATAAGTGCCTTGCTGCAAATACTATTTAGTTACAATAGAAGGTTGGCATGTATAATGTTTATTGTGATTATTTTAAAACTGAGATCTACTCTGGAGATTAAATATAATTATGTATTCTCAATTAGAAGAAGGATTTTAGTCATTTTTTATTCCTTGAGTCTATAAATTGATTTAAATACCTTCCAATTCTTTCTGCTGCCTTGGCAGAAATAGTAACCCAAATATATTATATTTTCTTTTAGTGGTGACTAGTCCACATAGGACACACAGCAATGAACTCAAGAAGCTTAGACAATGGTGATTATTAGAACATACAGGAGTTTCCAAATATAACTCTAGTACCGTAAATAGATAGGAAAATTATTTTTAAAAAACAGAGAAGACAAAAGGAAGCAATCCTATAGTTGAGTGAATTTAAATCTTTAACCAAAATTTTCACTGTTTCCTCAAATCTTACTAATGGTATGGAAGTATGAATATTTTTTTTCATCTCACGAATAATGTATCATCTTTAAAATGATTTTTCTCAGGACAACTATGTTAACTTGTTTGGGAAACTTTAGTGAAAAATTTCTTATGAAGGATTAGATTTATAATTATTCAAGCAGATCAAAGATTATTATTTTCTTATTATTAGAACTGGAAAGGTTAACTCCAAATAATAACTGGATATATTGCAGTAATCTTATAAACAAACACATAATTTCAATTACAAATCTCACAGGAATAATCTGAAAGGAATAATAGAAATGGCACATTGAATGGATAAATGTGATTACTTCATTTCATAGAGTTTTCCTGAATGAGGTGAAGTCCAGCTATAAAGATATAGAAAGTAAGGCTAGTGATATGACATATCAAGTGCACCATGGTAAAAGTCTTTAACTAAAAATGCCTAGTCTTTAACTAGGCATTGTGCTTTACAATACAGTTATTAAAGGGGATTCCTGCCTGCAAAGCTCTAATACCAAACCCTTTACTAGAAGACATCCCCTTATATACAATTTCTTTCTTCATTCATCTGCAATTGAGCATTTGGGTTGTTTGATGTCTTTTAGAATTGTACCAAGTGCAGCAATGAACATGATTTGCAAATATCTTCAAAGTTAATGTTTTTGATTTTGTGGGTGTGGGGGTGGTAGATTCCAAGAAGTAGAATCTCTTGGAGGCTAAAATTTTACTTTTTGAGACATCTCCGTCATTCTTTTCACAGAGGCTGAACTAAACTACATGTTCAACAATATTGTGTTGTTGTTTGCTTTTGTTTGGGGACCAAGGCTTGTAGTACTAAGGGATATATATCTCTTAGTTCTGTACTAAAGATTCAGGCCTGGCATTGCTAAGAACCATACATGATGCTTGGGAATGAAACTGGGTCAGCTTCAAGAAGGCGAGTGCCATAACCTTGTATTATCTCTCTAGCTTTCCACCAATTGATTCCTTTTTACAACATATTCTGCCAACACTGGCTGTTTTTGTATATTTTAAGATCTACCATTCTCACTGGTATGAAATGACATATCATTATTGTTTTGGTATGATTTCTCTGATAATAATAAATGACAATTTTTTATCGTAGGCTTTCTAGTCATCTGTATGTCATCCAGGTAAGATTTTGAATTGAATACAAATCTTTAGTTACTTTAGTTACTTTTTAGATCTTTAGTTACTTTTTGACAGTATAAGGACTATACTGTTGTTATTCTAAGAGTGATCAAAAGAAAATGAGAATTTATGACATTTGTGGGTAAAACTGTTCCTGCTTTTATGATCTCTAACTTCAAATATTTCTTATATGCAGAAATCAGCTGCTGATAAAAATGTGAAATGGTTAGCAACTTTCAGTCATTATGTCAAAGGTCAACAGTTCCAGCCTGACACCAGTATATTTCATCTTAAATGGGATCCCTGGCTTGGAAGCTGCACACATCTGGATCTCCCTGCCATTCTGCTTCATGTACATCATTGCCGCTGTGGGGGAACTGTGGGCTCATCTACCTCATCAGCCATGAGGAGGCCCTGCACAGACCCATGTACTACTTCCTGGCCCTGCTGGCCTTCACAGACGTCACCCTGTGCACTTCCACTGTACCCAACATGCTGTGCATATTCTGGTTTGACCTTAAGGAGATTGACTTTCATGCTTGCCTGGCCCAGATGTTTTTTGTTCACATGCTGACTGGGATGGAGTCTGGAGTGCTCATGCTCATGGCCCTGGACCGTTATGTGGCCATCTGCTACCCCTTGCGTTATGCCACCATCCTCACCAACTCTGTTATCGCCAAGGCTGGCCTTGTCACCTTCTTGAGGAGCGTAATGCTCATCATGCCCTTCACTTTCCTCACAAAGCGTCTGCCTTACTGCAGGGGGTAATTTCATTCCCCATACCTACTGTGACCACATGTCAGTGGCCAAGGTATCCTGTGGCCAAGTCAAGGCCAATGCTATCTATGGTCTCTTGACAGCCCTTTTGATAGGGGGCTTTGATATGTTCTGTATTTCTGTTTCTTACACTATGATTCTGCGGGCAGTGATGAGTTTATCATCTGCAGATGCTCGTCATAAAGCTTTTGGCACATGTACTTCACACATTTGTGCTATTGTCATTACATATGTCCCAGCGTTATTCACCATTTTCACTCACCGTTTTGGGGGACAAAATATTCCTCACCATGTTCACATTATTATAGCTAATCTTTATTTGATGTTGCCTCCTACCTTGAACCCCATTGTTTATGGAATTAAGACCAAGCAGATTCGTGAAGGAGTGATCAAGTTATTTCTGAAGGAAAAGATACGTTATCTATAAAATAGATATATAATTTAACGTCCATAAACTGAAAAAGCAAAGAACATTTGAGGAGGAGTTATAGAGCTAATGCTCTAATGCTTTCAATGCTGTAAGCAAAATCATTGAATATCTGCTATTGTAATAACTGAATTAAGTTTTTGTAAAATTTGTCAATGATAGAATTTAATGCAATAATTCAGCTTCATGTAGCCTTTGTTTTCTTGAGCACTGAAATTGAATTTTTTTAAAAATTAATTTTACATTATTGTAGTTTCTTAGTTGTTTATAAATAATTCCATTGCTCCAAATTCTAACGTGTTTTGCATTTGACCAAATTTCAGATTAAGTGCATGCCAGAGAAAAGTGGGGCTAAAGAGATACTACAAATGATAAGATCATTTCTTTGCATCTACTCAAACTGAATTGTATCCCTGGCACCACATATGGTCCCCTAAGCATTGCCAGGAGTGATCCTTTGAGTGTAGAGATAGGAAGAAGCCCTGAAAAAATAGGGTGTGCTCTAACGCCAAAGAAAAGAACAAAACAGACAATTTAATCTTTAGGGGATTCAATTGTTCTTGAGAAAATCTTTTAAAACCATCCCGTATTTTTTTTAATTTTTATTATACTACCGTGAAACATACAATTACAAAGGTGTTCATAATTGGTTCTTGGTAATACAATATACCAGCACCCATCCCTCCACCAGTGCCCCATTTCCACCACCAATGTACCCCACCCCCTCCCGCCCACCCCAGGCTGCCTTAATAGCAGGTACCCCAGTTTCCTCTCTCTCTCTCTGTCTGTCTCTCTCTGTCTCTGCATCTCTCTCCCTCTTCTTTTTACACATTGTGGCTAGCCCTGCAGAGTTTTCATATACTTAAAAATAAAAATATGTTTATTGATTTATTGGATCACTATTAAATCAAAGAACTCTGAACTATTGGGATGCTAGATAAATTTGGAGATTTTATTTTAAATTTCAGAAAAATGCACAATTTACAAGTATATTGGAGTATCTAAATATATATATTCAAATTGAGTCAATATCACTGAAAAGTCTTCTCTAATTTAACTTCAAAGAGTTGATTTTTCCAAGTTGTCATGCCCCAGTCCTGTGCAAATATAGATATATAAAAAGCTACATGTGATATCTGCTGAGCCTCAACCAAGGTGAAAATATGTTATATGCTGTCTACCATTAATTTTTTGTAACACTAAGAAAATCTTGTTCTGGATTAAAACATACTCAATAATTTTTTAAAATCCATCTTATTTAATGTTGGTGGTAGTTGACATATGTAAATGTTATATTTAAGTGTATCAATCAAATAACTAGAAAATATATTATTCATATGCTAAAACTTTGAAGACTGATATACAGTAAAGAAATGTCAAGGTTTAATTGCATTAAACTTTAGTGTAAATGCTATGAGAGCCTCCTAAATTGGTATTTTGAGATTTTCCATGAAGGGTGGGCTTTTAAATATAAGCAGGAACACTAAATTCACTCAGAACTCTTAGCATTTAAAATGTTAAATTAAATATGCTTCTTAGGCCATACAATTATTTAAAATTATTGTGAGATAGGGACCAGAGAGAGAGAGAGAGAATAAGTAGGGTGCTTGCTTTTGCACACCACCCCTGGGTGGTGTACAAAAGGATGTTTTGTGTTTGGTGTTTCCAAATACCCTTCCCAGGAGTGATCCCTGAGTACTTCTGCACATGACTAAAAAAAATTATCACTGGATCACTTGGCTTCCCATAGATCATCGATTTAGTCTAGCTGGCACCAGTAACATCTCAATATGACCTGTCACATACGAGATAGCCCAAGGGCATCTGCCTGCTCCAGGAACATAAAGAGCCTCAAACCATTTCATGAAGTCATGGGAATGTTGTCTATAATTGTTACTAGTATTTGTCATGTTAAATACACGGGTAGCTTGCCAGGCTCTGCCATGAGCAAGAAAAATTATAATTTGATCACTTGATCACTTGAATCCACGTTATTCATCGATTTGCTCGAGCAGGCTGCAGTAACATTTCCATTTGACCCTATCACATGCCAATGTAGCCCAATGGCATCTGGTTGCTTCAGGAATATGAAGGGTCTCAAACCAATCCTTCAGGGTCTTGATGAAGAAGTCTGACCATCTTGTAGGTGGTCGGCCACGTGATCTTTTGACATCCAGTGGGATCCAGTCAGTAATGGATCTAGTCCAGCGGTTGTCTCCAAATTGCATTACATATCCAGCCCATCTGATTTTCGATGCCTTGGCAAAGCGAAACAGCGTGCCTGATTCTGGAATAGCAATGGAGGTCAGAACTCCGATTCCCTTCTCTCACTTGAGTGAGGCGTGATATTCCAAGCATAGCTCTTTCAATTTCTCTGTGGGAGACCCAAATAGCATTCTCACCCTGCTTTTGTAGGGCTCAGTTCTCTGAGGCATAAGATAATGCAGGGAGAACGGAGGAGTCGAAAAGATGTGCCCAAAGCCAGAGGTTCTTTGTCCCTTTAGCTATTTCTTTGATGCTGTTGAAAGCGTTCCATGCCATTCCTTCCCTCCTGCACAGCTAAATTATATGGAGAGATATGAACAGACACTTCCCCTAAGAAGACATACAGATGGTTAGTAGGCATATGAAAAAGGACTCGTCTTCCCTTACTATGCAGGAAATACAAAACGAAACAACAATGAGCTATCATTCAACAATAGTTAGAACACTATTAAAAAAAAACAAAAATCTTCAGTGCCAGCAGGGATTTGGCAAAAAACGAACACTGACTCACTTTAAAGGCATTGTAATCTGGGTTAACCTCTAGAAGCAGAAATGAGAATTCTCCAAAGTGAGATAGACCTCCCAGAAGACACAGTGAGTCCAGTTCTTAGCATTCCCCTTATATCAAAAATTATTACTATAAAATATATGTGCACATTTCAGAGTCTAGTACAAAAAAAAACAGAAACTGAAGTAGTCCAATGCCCAACAACATATGAATGAATATAGTAAATAAGTACCAACAGCAAACCAGGACCTACCCCTCTCCCAGCACCAGCCCTCTCATTGCCACTGCTTTGCTCCAGGTGTATGCGGAACCTTTAGGCCCACCCCCCGTCACACTCCTCCAGGCAGGTGGGACACCTGAACCCTGATGGCTGGAGTGCGAACTTCCACAGACCAGGACCTAACCCCCCCCCCGCACCAGTCCTCTGATTGCCACTGCTTTGCTCCAGACCGTTTCTATCCTATGTTTCACACCCCAAGCCTCAAAAAAGTACTTTATTTTCCTGTATCCTCTATAGTAGTACTAGGGTACATTTTCCACAGTACACCCCACATCCCTCAAAATCTGTGAACACCCATCAGTAGCTTTACTGTACTGTCCAGTCATACAGTGCCTAATACACTCAAGTTGCAACCTATAACAATCATAACGGTAATGCAACGCAGAATTACGTCAAGCTCCATAAGTGAAGCTACCTGCCAAGAGAAGCCAAGCAATAATTATGAGCTGGATGATCTCTCTGATAAGCAATTTTGAAGAGAGTTGTTAAGAATGCATAAGAAGCTCAATGATCAATGAAACAAAGAGCCAATAAAATGGAAGAGATCATGAAAGCAGCAGTGAGGAAAATGGAAATGAAAATGCAAGCAGAAATAAAAGATATTAGAAATGAGATAGGGGGAAATGAAAAAAAAAACTCACTGGAAAGCCTTCATAGCAGAGTAACAGTCACTGAAGACAGAATAAGTGAGCTCGAAGATGAGGTGGAGATTTTTCTCTGCAACAGCAGAAGATGGAAAAAAGACTCACAGTAAATGAACAGACAACAAGAGATAATCGAGGGTGAAGTTGGACAAGAAGAAAACCCTGACAAAGAAGCAACTATCAAAGCAATCATAACTGAGAAGTTCCCGGAACTGGAGAGTGCGTTCTGCCAGATTCAGGAGGCTTGAAGGGTACCATCTAAAAAAGAAACCTAAATAAGAATACCCCAAGACATATCCTAATAAAAATGACAAAACTATAGAGATAGAATACGAAAAGCTGAAAAACAAAGGAAATCACTTACAAAGGAAAATCCATAAGGTTTACAGCAGATTTTTCTGAGGAAACACGCCAATCTCGAAGACAGTGGTGGGATATCATGAAAAGACTCAACGAAATGAAGGCCTCCCAAGAATTCTTTACCCCGCTAGACTCATATTCATATATGAAGGAAAGATACACAACTTCATAGATAAGCAACAGCTTAAGAACTTCATAGACTCAAAACCAACTTTAAAGAACTGAAGGAGCTGCTGTAAGATAAGACAAACCATAAAAACTTAAAAACCTTATTCAAAAAAATGGCAGAAAATTCTATGACAATAATCTCTCTCAACGTCAATGGCCTAAATGTGCCAATAAAGAGACACAGAGTGGCAAAATGGATTAAAAAACTGAATCCAATATTCTGCTGCCTACAAGAAACACATCTAAACAATCAGAGCAAGCTCAGACTCAAAGTTAAAGGCTGGAAGACAATTCTCCACGAAAACAACTCCTCCAAAAGGCCGGTGTGGCCATACTAGTATCTGACAACATAGACTTCCAGGCTAAAAAGATGAGGTTAGAAGGGACAGTGAAGGCCACTTCTTAATGATTAAGGGATGCATATACCAGAAAGAAATTACACTCCTAAACATATATGCACCCAACGAGGGATCAGAAAAAATACTTTAAACAACTGCTAACAGACTTCAAAGAAGACATGGACAGCAACATTATAGTAGTAAAAGATTTCAACACTGTTCTGTCAACTCTTGATAGATTGACAGAATGAAACTCACCAAGGAAATACTCACCCTGAAGTAAGAAATGGAAGGTAGAGGGCTGGCTGATATATATGGGTTTTTCATCCCAGAAAAACTGAATACACATTTTTCTCCAGTGCACACTGAACATTCTCCAAGACAGACCACATGCTTAGCCACAAAACATACCTCAATAAAATAAAAAGGATAGAAATTGTATCAACTATTTTTACAGACCTTGATGCACTGAAAATGGAAGTTAACCACATACAGACAGGAGTTAAGCCAAACACCTTGAAACAGAACAGCTCATTGCTGAACAACCAGTGGGTCACAGAAGAAATCAAACAGGAAATCCAAAGATTCCTAGAAACAAATGAAAATGAAGACACCAACTATCAGAACTTGTGTGTCACAGTAAAAGCTGTGTTAGGAGAAAAGTTCATAGCTCTGCAAGCATTCATAAGGAAAGAAGAAAGGGCCCACATAGATAAACTGACTTCACAGCTCAAAATGATACAAAAAGACCAACAAAAGGAACCCAACCAAGTCAGAAAAAAAAGGAATAATAAAACTTAGAGAGGAAATCAATGAGCTGGAAACAAAAAAAAATCCAAAAGATTAATGAAACCAAGAGCTGGTTCTTTGAAAAATATCAAGATCGACAAACCACTGGCAAGACTTGTAAGGACAGGGAAAGAGAGAACCCAAATAAACAGAATCAGAAATGAAAAGGGGGACATCACAAAAGAAACCACAGAAATCCAAAAGATCATCAGAGATTACTTTGAGAGTCTGTATGCCATGAAACATGAGAACTTAGAAGAAATGGATATAGTTCTTAATTTCTATAATCTCCCACTGCTGAAACAAGAAGACCTGCAGTACCTGAATAAGCCTATCACCATCGAGTAAATTGATATGGTAATTAAAAGTCTGCCCAAACACAAAGGCCCAGGTCCAGATGGATTCATTTGTGAATTCTACCAAACTTTTCATGGACTCAGACATGGGGCAGAGCTGCTACCAGCTCTCCCTGTGCCCAGCCACTCAGAGGCACCCAAGAGGGATGGCGAGTTCTAGCCCTGGCCTGCCACCCCAGAAGAGACTCACAAGAAACCTGATGACCTCCCACCTCCATGAGGGCTGCCATTCCACATCCGGACTCCCTCTTGTCAGCACTCCACCCAGCAGAACAGCTGATCACAGCCCAGCTCACGCCGCCGCTTGCTGCCTCGCGGTTTTTCAATAAATGCCGGAGATTAGAGGTGACTACAAGAGTATGCCACCCGCACAGCAGAGCTTGGCAAGCTACTAGTGTCATATTTGATATGCCAAATACCAGTAAAAATTACAGACCTCATTCCCATGACCGGATGGAATGGTTTGAGGCTCTATATGCTCCTGGAGCAAGCATAATAGTATGAGACAGGATGTATGGAGATGTTACTGGTGCCCGCTTCAGAAAATCGATGATGAATGGGAAGACAGTGATACAGTGATACATTGATACCAAACTTTTAAGGAGGACCTACCCCAGTCCTTTTCAACCTCTTCCAGGAAATAGGAGAAACAGAAACGCTCCCAAACAGTTTCTATGAGGCACACATCACCCTCATACCCAAAGCAGGAAGAGATAACAAAATGAAAGAAAACTATAGACCGATTTCCCTGATGAACACAGATACTAAGATAATCAACAAAATACTAGCAAACAGAATCCAAAGACTCATCAAAAGATTATACATCATGACCAAATAGGATTCATCCCGGGAACTCAGGATGGTTCCACATTCGCAAGTCAATCAACATAATATATCATATCAATAATAGAAAAAAATAAAAACCATATAATCACATCAATAGATGCAAAAAATGCATTTGACAAGATCCAGCACCCGTTCATGATTAAAACCCTCAGAAAAATGGGAACTGAAGGAACCTTCCACAAGATAGTCAAAGATATCTAACAAAAGCCCACAGCGAGTATCATTCTCAATGGGGAAAAATTGAAAGCCTTCCACCTAAGATCAGGGACAAGACAAGATTGCCCCCTTTCACCTCTTTGATTCAATATAGTACTGGAAGTACTTGCCATAGCAGTCAGAAAAGAAAAAGGACATTAAGGGCATCCAGATAGGCAAGGAAGAAGTCAAGCTATCACTATTCGCAGATGACATGATATTATACCTAGAGAACCCTGATCTCTACCAAAAAACTCCTAGAAACCATAGACACTTGTAGTAGATGGCAGGGTACAAAATCAATACCCCAAAAAGTCAGTGACTTTCCTACATACAAATAACAAAAGAGAGGAAATGGATATTAAGAATGCGATCCATTCACAATTGTGCCACAGAAAATTAAATAACTAGGAATCAGTTTAATGAAGAACATAAAGAACCTCTACAAAGAGAACTACAAAATATTACTTCAAGAAATAAAAGACACACAAGGAAGTGGAAACACATTCCCTGCTCATGTATTGAGAGAATCAATGTTGTCAAAATGTAATAATCCCTATAGCTTTATACAAATTCAATGCCATCCCTATAAGGATATCCATGGCATTCATCAAAGAAATTGACCAAACACTTCGGAAAATTGTATGGAATAATAAACACTCATGGACAGCTAAAGCAATCCTTGGGAAAAAGAAGATTGGAGGCATCACATTTCCCAACTTCAAACTCTACTAAAGCAGTGGTAATTAAAACAGTATGGTATAGGAATAAAAATAGACCTGTGGACCTATGGATTAGAGTTGAATATCCTGACAACCAGTATCAAATATGTGAACAATTAATCTTTGATAAAGGAGCAAAGGGTCAGGAAGATGACCCATTAACATATGCCTCAGAGACCTGGGCCCTACGAAAGCAGACTGAGAATGCTATTCGGGTCTCCCAAAGAGGAATCAAAAGAGCTATGCTTGGAATATCACACCTCGCTCAAGTGAAAGAAGTAATACAGAGCTCCGACCTCCGTTGCTGATCCAAAGTCAGGGACGTTGTCTCGCTTGCCAAGGCATCGAAATTCAGATGGGCTGAGCATGTATTGTGATTTGGAGATGACCAGTGGACTAGAGCCATTACCGACTGGATCCCAAGGGTTGTCAAAAGATCATGTGGCCACCCACTTACAAGACGGTCAGACTTCTTCGGGCCAAAACCCAAAACAAACGGTTTGAGGCTCTTCATATTCCTGAAGCAACTAGATGCCATTGGGCTACACTGGCACGTGATAGGGTCAAATGGAAATGTTACTGCTGCCTACTTGAGCAAATCAATGAATAACTGGATGTCAAGTGATCAAGTGAAAGTAGCAAAAAGTATGAAATGGAGCAAAAAAATCCTCCTCAACAAGTGGTTCTGGGAAAACTGGGCAGCTACACGTAAAAAATGAATTTAGACCTCTGTCTATCCCCATGCAAAAATCATATCAAAATGGATTAAATATCTCAATATCAGACTTGAATTCATATAGTACATTGAAGAAAATATAGGAAAAACCCTCCACAAGATTGAAGCTAAAGACATCTTCAAAGAAGAAATACCACTAACAAAACAGCTGGAAGAAAAGATAGTCATATGGGACTATATGAAGCCAAAAGGCTTCTGCACCTCAAAAAGAAATAGTGAACAAGGTAAAAAGAGAATCAAAAGAATGGGAAAGAATATTCATCCAATACCCATCTGATAATGGGTTGATATAAAGGATATATCAGGCACTGGTAGAACTTTACAAGAAGAAAAATACCAACCCCATCAAAAAATGGGGAGAAGAAATGAACAGAAACTTCAGTAAGAAAGAAGTTCTAATGGCCAAAAGACATTTGAAAATATGCTCATCATCATTAATCATCAGAGAAATGCAAATCAAAGCAACAATGAGATATCACTTTACACCACAGAGATTGGCACATATCCAAAAGAGCAAGAACAACAAGTGCTGGCATGGATGCGGGAAAAGGGTACACTCATTCCATTGTTGGTGGGAATGTCGACTGGTAAAGACGTTTTTTGGAAAACAATATGGACATTCCTCCAAAGACTAGAAATCGAACTTCCATTTGACCCAGCTATACCACTCCTGGGAATATACCCTGGGATACCAAAAACAAGCAGTGGAAACACCATCCCTACCTTTATATTCATAGCAGCATTATTCACAATGCCAGAATCTGGAAACAACCAGAGTGCCAGAAAATTGATGAGTAGATAAAGAAACTTTGGTACATCTACACAATGGAATACTTTGCAGCTGTTAGGAAAAATAAAATTATGAAATTTGCCTATAAATGGGTGGACATGGAAAGGACCATGCTGAGAGAAATTAGCCAGAAGGAGAGAGACAGAAATAGAATGACTGCATTTAT
>JAJIBD010007509.1:0-29499 GCA_021461705.1 Cryptotis parvus | reverse complement strand
GTGTGTATGTGTATGTGTGTGTGTGTAGTGTGCGCATGCACAATAGACACTTTCAGGCTTCATATTTTTATCAAATTTGTTATTGTAAAAATCTTCTTATCTTAGCTTTTGCAAGAATGGGTAGGTTAAATGTCTGCCTAGTAAAAATGTGTTGGATCAGTTCCACTTTGGGGATATTGTCATGTTTTGTAACTAGCCAATTATTACTTTTCAATGATTGCTTGATTTGGATTTTTAGATTACTATGTTGAATAGCACAGTATGTGCAGCTAGTAATTGTAGAATAAATGATCTAAATCATGGATAAATTATTATGGAAAAAATTAGTAGTCCCTGAGACTGTCTTCCACTCAAAATATCGTTCTATTCCTTTCCAGGAGATGAAAACAAATATCTACACTCTAAGTAGTAGCTTGCTTCCAAACAGAAGTCTCTCTTGTATAAAATAGGTGTCTTTTCTAATCTTGGCTTAGACATACCCAGTTTTAAAATAATCCTTCATATCAACAATTGAGTCGTATACACAGAAGGGCTATGGCTCTTCATATATCTCATAGATTTATTTTTTTAGTTCCTTTTGAAATGTGATAAAAACTCCCTTATTGGAACTGAAAATAAATAAATAAAAGATTCCTCTGAAAACAACCCCTGAATTTTAAAATAGCATCAATGTTCCTGATATGTTGGTACTGTGATAAACACTTGACATAGATTATCTCATTTAATCCTCACAGAAACCAAGTGAAGTGTTTACTATCATTATCCCTATTTGATGAAGAGGATACTGGGCTCACATAGAATTAATATCAAGTCCAAGATCATCTCATGTCAAGTAATCAAGAGTGGATGACCTGAAGCATGTACACCAGCTGGGACCGCCTTCATCAAGGGAAACACAGAGAGGAAGCTGTAGCAGGTGAGCAATCTTCTCCAAGCCAGCTATTCAGGAACTGATAGTTCAGACAACAGACTTAAGAGGGACCCCTGTTTTACTTGAGTTGTGGGACCCAAAAGATGCATATTTGGAGAAACATCTTCTTTCTTGGGTGGGTTTGGTCCAAGCAGTGTTGTAGTTCTCTGATGCAGTAGAATTGTAGCATCTGGCCTCTTCTTAAACGTCAGCATTTATAACTGGTTTCACAGTAAACAAATCACTATTTTAGTGTGAGAATTCAGGACCCAAGCAACTTTTGTTTTATAGTGGTGTGCTGTTAGAATTCTGGACTTTAAACTCTGTTCTGTCTTATCAGGATTCTATTAAAATCTCTGTCTTAAGTATACATTTATAGCCAGTTCTCATATCTTTTGGATTTTATTTTCCAAATGGACCTGTGATTTGAAAAGGAGAGGGGATACCAACTACTTAAAAAACTAAGCTTAGAAGAATAACTGGTTTAGGCAAATTTAATTTTACCCATTGCTTATCTATATGGAAGTGGACATTTTATTTGCATATGAGCATCTATTACTTGATTCTCGACATACAATTTTCATCTTATATTTTGTCTCCCTAATAGTGGACCAGCTAAAATTCTTAAGTACTATTCACCGATTTATGTCCCAAATATTTACCATTCTGATTTTCTGGGCTGTATTAGAATATGTGAACTAATTTGGCTGTGGGACCACTTAAAAGCATCATTATACTGACATGAAAGTGATGGGCTTATTCCTTTAAAAAACAAATACAAATCTAGAATCTGTGGTTTATATGCTATGTATAGATAGCTTTAGTATTCTTCACTCAACTCATGGTATTAAAAATTAGTCTCTGGCAGTAGGTGTGTCTTGTTAAAGAATAGTTGCCTATCTCAACTCTCTATTTTTGTACTGCTGTGTCTAATGTCATTCTTTCCAATAATACTTGTTCAGCTTTGTACATTTATATAAACATTGCAGATATAAAATGCTTTGAACTAATAGAAATTGCTTGTGGTTGAATGGTAATAATTTCTTTATTAGCAAATATAACGTTCTTGAAGCCAGAGGTGTCATATATTTAAATTTCTATATAAAACTAATGCACGAATGCTACATACAATGTTATTACTTGTTTATTTTTCTCGTTAAATATTTGATATCTCTATTTTGGTTTCAACATTAATTATCAAATTATTCATGTTCTAGGATATTATTGCATTGATTGAGCTATATTTATTTGAAAATTAAATAGTGATAGAGACTATTTTCTATACCAATGTATAGATGATTATTACTTTATGGAATGAGTTATAATTCTTAGTTTTCCACATCTAATTCATTTTATTTTCAAAGGAAAGAAACAATATTCCCAAAATGTCTTATTAATAATAGTTTAAGAGGTACTTGAGGAGGATGGAATTATATCAGCAGTGTGAGCAATTATTTGAAATATATTTTCAATTTTGGGGATGGATTATCATTTTTTATAAAAAAAAACTTTTACAATGAAATGGAATTGTTTAACAGAATTCCAGAAAAAAATCTGCATTTGCAAAACTCTCCTATAGTGTGTGATTTAAGACACTGAGACCTTATTTATTGGTTTTATGTCTTGAAAAAGTTACTCATCTTTCTGTGTTTTGTTTACCTCATTGACAAAGAAGTGATCATAACTACGTAGTGAATAAGATTGTGAAGGATCATGCAGATTGCTTAGAACAGTGCCTGGTGCTAAAAGAAGTACACAAAATATGTCGTACTGCTGTAATTATTTCTACATCCTACATAAAAAAGATCTATTTTTCCTAGATTTTCTTGCACATCAGAAGTGGCCTGATACTTTTTTGGCCTCCTTTGTTTCATTTTTCTACAGAATCTTTATGGCTCCTAAATTGTGTTATAAAATCCAGTGAAGATAAATCAAAATATGAATACACAGGACTTCATAGTATCTGTAATGTCTTTTTTTTAAATTCTGGACTCTTGAGGTCAAGCATACTTTATTTTCAACCTGATAGTTACATCTAAATGTGATTTCCATAAAAATTATCAGGTAAGCTAATCGTATGATAAAAAAAGCATGAGCTAAAGGGGTAGACCCTCTATCTCCTCATCCCCTAGTAACTGTTGATGCTGACCAAGGAGAAAGCAATGGCTTAAGCAACACCTTCGAGTGTCCCGCATAGACGATGACAATAGAAATGACTTCACAGGTCGTCTTAGGCATTTTTTTTCTTTCCACACAACCATCTCAGTCTTTACAAATTTTTACCTAGCACCATCATAAATGGTATCTTTCAAAGTGCTCTCTATAACCCTATGTTACAAAACATAGGGTATGGGTTCGATCCCCGGCATCCCATATGGTCCCCGAGAACCCCTAGGAGTAATTCCTGAGTGCAGTGCCAGGATTAACCCCTGAGCATCGCTGGTGTGACCCAAAAAGCAAAAAAAAAAAAAAATCTAAAAGCTAATCAAAAGCTAATCCCTTCTCAAATCAGCAGTTACAAAGACATTAGGTACTTAAAACAGAGGTAAATAACCATTATTGCAGACAGTGGAGATTCATTGAGCCTCGCTGGCATCCAAACATTCCTACAGATTACGGAAACCAGAAAACTCATCTACTTCAGTTTGTCAATTTCAAGTGAATTGTATTTGCTTTTATTTTGCTTTCTTTAAAAAAAGAAATCAATTTTTGGCTAGTTATATTACATGTAGCATGCACAGAGAGCAACTACTACTGCTATTTGTGTAGCACTTAAACTTCCTGATAAGAAGAAAATATTAAAAAAAAGTTAGGTTGATTTTTCGCATTGCTATGTACAAATAAAAGTAAATCGTTCTTCTAGAGAGTGGTAACACTGAGCACTGAATACTGTGTTAGTTCCGGGAGTACAATCTCCAAATGAGAACAGAGTTTGTTTAAAATATTTTTCATAAACAGCTTAATATAAAACATAGATTTAGTATCTGTAATGTCTTATTGAAATCGGACCCTCACTTTCTTTACGTGTGTTCTAAGTCTGTACAAGACTTATTTTCTCTGCAGTGTTTTTTTTCAAAATGAAAGTAGCTCAAGCCTATTAGGAGGGGTAGATATTAATGTTTTCATACTGTGCTCCTGGATTATCATGTGACCCGATCCTAAACAAACTGCTGCAGTCCATGTCAATAGAATTTAGAAGAAGAATAGGAGAAACCCCTTATGTTTTTCCCCTCCTAATATTTCCATTCTAATGTAGGCAAAGAAAAAGAAAGAAATTAGAGTGGGTCTTGATTCTTTCATAACATAGCTTAGGGGAAATAAATAGAATCTCCTATAGGCCATGGTCGTTCTGGTGGCTTTAAGCATAATATCACCGTCGTGTTGAAACTTAATACACCCCACTGACCTTCAAGTTTTCTTAACTGTTAGTGAGAACACTATTAAGCATTTATACTTCTAAAATCTTGCTTTGTAACTCTTTTGTTTTCCTGGACTTTATCCATCTGACTTTCTTCCCAGTGACCCATGCTCTGGCTTTCTTTAAATAATTTGCAAATACTGACCATTGAGATGCCAAGGGTGAAAAGGGACCTTATGCCCCACTGAACTCCAAATAACAACGCTCCTTTTCTCACTCTCAGAGGAATTTTAGTAACCTTGTTGGAAGTATTCCTGCTGTATTATATTGTCTATAGAAAGAATAATGAACAAAGCATTTCATTAACTACATTTTTAATGAGCTTTGTTCAAAGGTCAGCTTATCCCGGTCTCTGTGAAAAAAGAATCTTGACTTAATAAATGAAATATTCATATAGATAAGTTAACATGAGCCCGGAGCAGCATTAGCGTGAAATACAATGTAGATTCTGCCTTTTATAGTTTTAACAGTTTAGATCCAGTCACATTTTTTCAGTAAAAAGTTAAGGGACTTAATCATTACAAAATAAAATTATTTTCTATTATGATTATGATTATCCGAAATAAAATCTATTTTCAAATATATTTAAGATATATATTTGATTAAATCTATTAATGAATCCTGCAGAAATATTTAGATCTCTTATTTAAATTTGATGTCAACTCAGCTCATTGCCATACTCTTGCAGAGAAAGAAGCATCACAGAAATGCCTGTGATTAATTACAAAAACACTGTATGAATAACCACTGGTTTGCAGATATCATAATTCCTTTCTGTTTCCAGGGCATCGAGGTAGGGTGTAGGAGAGCTCAGCGCCAAGTCTGCCTCTGCTCTTTTGGAGTAAGGATCATAGTTCTCTTGAGCAAAGACAAGTAACTATTTCATTTTCTTTTTAATTCATTTGATAAACATGAAATAAGTCCAATTCACTGGTAAAGAATTCAGTTGTTCCTATCTACTATGTGCATTGAATTAACTATTGATCAGTGTATTATATACAAGTTGGGTAATATGGTGACTAAGATTTGTTCCATGACTTTAAAGAAATTATAGCCTAAATGGAAGATAACTATCTTCTCATTAATTATGTATAATACTATTTGTCCTGTGTGGATGTTTATGGTAACCCAGAAAAGATTCTGCCTATTTATATTTGCATTGGGATACAGTGAAAGGACACTAATATCACCAAACAATTGATATTTAACCAAACAATATTAGATTAAGTGGTTTTACTAGGAAAGATATATACTGTAGTATTGCTTTGTCAATAAAGTTTCTATGACAGCATTTTAATTAGTGTATACTATTCCACTGTGCAATCATAACAGAGTTATATTAGATTTTAATGAATTATGATTGAGTCTCAGCTGTGTTTTTGATAATGAGTACTATATATGTTATTAAACACTGGCAATGAAAATCTGTTGTCTAATGATTTTAGAGTAGTGTCATTAATTTTTAGCAAAGTTTCCTCTATCTTAATAAGTGGTCTCATATTTTTTATAGTTAAGTCATCAAATGATGCATACTTCTAAACTCCTCACTCACTTCATAGAAATTGCTATAATTTCTGGACTGTCTTCCAAATCTTTGTCTGAAAATAAGGGATATTTTAGGATTAAAAGCAGAGACTAATACTTGATCAATTTCTTCTTCTACTTATTCAATCTCTCATACCCTCCATAATATGCTATTTCAAAAGGATATTATGCTTATATTTCCTTCTGCTTCAAAGATGAAAAACTGAGTAATAGATAATTGTGTGAGTAGAAATAAAGACAGAAATATCTCTAAATTTATATTCTGATAAAATTATTATTATTTGTTTCTAAATATAACTTACATCTTTAACTTATTGAAAAATAAGGGGCAAAATGGACTCCTCTATTTACTATTTTCTATACAGTAGTGATGTGGGTTATCGAATTTTAAATTTATAATTGAACTCCTGTCAGCCAGCTCTCCAATTAACATTGCCAGAAGAGAAATGCTCTTTTGTCTTTTGCATCATCAACACAACTGTCAGCAAATAAGGAAGGGACCATCTTTACAATTATTACTGCTAATGTATGAAACAGAAGAGAACAGCTGGATTTTCATACACTGGGCTGTTAGCAGTACTGACATTTCATAAAATTTTACTTCAATTTCTAACTGCCTGTTTTTCTTTGAGAATGTATTTAAAGTGGAAATATTATTTTATTTCAATGTCTCTTTAGACATTCAATTTTAGTTATGAGAACACCAAGTCATTTGATGGTTTGGTAGTTATTTCACTTACTGTCTTTTTCTACCTTTGTTTTGTGCCTTAAATTCCTATTTCAGTTATTTTGGTCTGCATTTTTGTTTAACTTTATAATTATGATAGTAGAAACAAATATTTTAAATGAATAGTTGAAAACACTTAACACCAATGCAACTGGAAGTCTAAAAAATCTGTAGTCTCCATAGTTACAGTGTGTCAAATTAGGTAATTTGTTAATACATGTTTCATATGTATTTTTTTTTAAATTACATGTTTATAAAATGTTCAGACAACTTTATAAAGCAGTTTGACAGTCCCCACACATAGTTATCATATGATACAGAGTTTCTGTGTAACACTGCATAACTGTGGAAAAACGGAAAACCTATCTGCAAAATTACATATATGATCACTTGTGGAAGATTATAATAGCCCCAAAGTGGACATAATCATTGACTGATAAATGAAAAATAAGGTACACCATGCATTCAAAAAATCTTATGGTCCATACAAATTAATATATGTACTGATTATTACGCCACAGATGAACAGTGTAAACAAGATGCTTTATGAGAGAAAATGGATACAAATGGACATGTGTAATATTCCATCTATAGAGAAACAAAAAATCTTAGTAATTTCCAAGTTAACAAAGATGGCAGCATGGTAACTGAAGCTCATGGGACATTTTGGAAAGATTTTGATTGTTCTATCATCAGAGATCGATAGTTTTCACAAAAATCACTAAATTACACTTTAAAACATAAAACTTTTGATATGTGAACTTTATCTCAATAGAGATCACCTGCAAAAAAAGTAACATATTCATTAACGGCAAATATACAATAGAAACAATAGAGATCTAGCCAAAAGTATGCTGAAAATATAATAGCAGTTTATTATCATAATCTTTCATCAGGCATTCTTTATCAACATTTCTGTGTTTTAATTAACTCAGGATGTTTTTGAGCTAAATAAATCGCAACTTCAAGATTTTTTCATTTCAAATGTGGGTGGCATATATTTGTCAACTATTTGCCAACTACTCAGAATTATAAGGTTTTTTTTTCTCATTTTCATTGTTTAAAACAAGACAGGGAAACGGTCGTTAGTGATAGTTTGTGGAATGGTCAGTCTTGCATGACCAGATGTATATTCCTGGGAGTAATATCAACTGGCAGCCTGATGATTCCCCAAAGTCATTGTCACCTGAATCACTGGGGTCATTGTAATTTACTGTAGATACAAACAAAAGAAAACACATAGTATGAGGCTAATACCCATGGACAGTAGAAACAAGGGCCGGAAGGACTGTTCCATGGTTTGCAGGTGGCGTGGGGTGGGGGGGCAGTTAGGATAAAGAAGGAACCACACTACGAAAGGGTAGTTGGAAACAATCACTTTACACCAGAACTGAGTGTTGGAAAATAAGGGAAAGAGACAAATGTGGGTAACTGTCTAAACTGTCTATACCTGTATTGCAAATCATAATGCCAGAGAGAGAGAGAAAAGAGAGAGAGAAAGAGAGAGAGAGAGAGATGTCTGCCCAGAGGGTGGCAGGAGGGAAACAGGGAGATTGGAGGTTGGAAATATACACTGGTGAAAGGATGGTGTTTGGACATTGTATGACTGAAACCTAAACATGAACAACTTTTAACTGTGTATCTCACAGTGACAATTTTAAGACAATTAATTAAGAAAAGAAAGTTAAAGAGTGGATTCTTACAATGAAAAGTACAAGGGATTGAGTATGTCTTCACTTTCTTATTTGGAGGAAAAATGTAGACGCTTACTTGCTCTCATTTAAAAGAGATTTCAAGTCTCAAACTGGTACTGTGGCAAATAGGTAACTTTTGATTGTTGACCATAAACTCTGGCAAGTCGAGTTGGATGTAGAAAATAGATTTGCCAAAAAATTGTTGTGCAACATTTTACTAATGCTAGATTTAGTACACCTAAGGATATTATAATGAAATTAAAGCAAATAGATAGTGGAATGAACAAATAAGAATAACAAATGGAGGTCAAACTGTGCTTTCAGAGTTCTATATAGCACCCACTAGATCCACAGGCAAGGGACTTAATGTGAGTTGATGTGTGATTGTTTCAGTTTTAAAAGAAATGCAATTCAGTTCATGTCTGGTTTCATTAAGACTGTTGGGATAGCACTTGAGCAATTCAAAGAGAAGAGAAATTTGAAAGGCACTGAGTTTGTATGCGGAAGTGTATGTCTAGCCTGCACTTTATTGTTAGAGCATGCATGGAGCTATTAACCCTCACACATGCAAAAGCCTACAATGATTTCCTCATCTGTAACAGAGAGCTAGCAACTTTTGCCACTCAGAGAGAGTGAATGTGGTCACCCAAATCTGTATCACTGTAGCTTTTGCGGTATGTGACACTTTCATTATGTCACATACCGCAGTAGAGTAGAGAAGATTCAGAGTCAATTTAAACAGTCATGTGACCTGTGGTTAGTGATGGATGCTTTAGCTAAATTAATATGATTGTGCTAACACTTTTTTCTGTCAGGTTTTATCTCTTCTACCTCCCCAGCTATTTACAAAAGGAAATGACTCTATGAAAGTTTCCATCCAATAGTTTTATTTGTTTAAATTTTTGTTTGTTTTGAGGGAAAACCTAGGGTGTCACCAGGGTTTACTACTGGCTTTGCACTCAGAGATCACTCCTGGCATGACTCTGGGAACCTTTTGGGTTCCAGGGATTAAATCTGAGTATATTGTTTGCAAGGCAAATGCCCCTAATTGCTGTACTATCAATCTGGCCCTAACAAGTAGAGTTTGAATACCCAGATTCCTACATAATTGTACATAAGGTAGGAATTCCATAGGAATTGTCTGTGAAAGGAAAAATATATTACCAAGCTGTTTCATGGAGTAATATATTCATAAGCTGGAAATGTTTATATAATATGGTTAACAATAGATAGCTGATAAATAAAATGATTCTTTAAAATTTTTCATAGCCAAAATTTAGAAATCAGAACTAGAAACCAAAAAAAAAAAAAAGATGCATCTATGAAGTTTCTATTTCAACATAATTTGACAAGATTCTAGAATGTTAGCACATTGCATCCAGTAGAAATACATTGGAGCTGTATTTTATAATCTCTTTCATAGAAAGGAAACTAAAGGTCCTAGTTAGTGGGTGGTACTTAGCAGATTTTCAATATAGCACAACAGATTTTAGAGCTGACATGTTTACTTAGGTCACCCATTCTAAAATAACTGTGAAGTTTGGAAGATTCAGGTTTAGCTTTTGTTATGATAATTGAAACATTGCTGTCTTTCAAGCTTTTTATAGTTTTAGTGACCCTCAAATTTTATTTGAGTCACATATTTTCTCTAAAATATTGAATTCCTTGTCCCGAGCACAACCAGGAGTAATTTCGAGTGCAGAACCAGGAGTAACCCCTGACATTGCCGGGTGTGACCCCCAAAAATAAAAATAAAATATTTTATTTCTTGATTTGTTCATGGCAATATCAAAGTTGATCTTTTTTAGAAAATTAGAGTGACATAAAAAATTATAGAAATTTCAACTATATTACAATTTATATATTGCAATCTATATATTACAGTCTATATATTACAATTTGTCATCTATGCGTTCTAAAACTCTGCTACAGCACCAATAACCTTTACAGTTTACACACACACAAATATATACACACATGCACACACTTCAGCCTTTGTTCTACTAAGGGAATCTTGCAACCTCAATCACTTCTCTATATTTTATTACTTTAGTTTATTTCTTAGGTATATTTGGTTGGTTTGTATAGTTTACTTTTTTCTATCATACACATTTGGCATAATCCCTTTCCATTAGGACACTATTTTTTTTTTTTGCTAAATAGTATTCTATTCTATTTTCATATAGATGGTTATTACCACAACTCTTTATGGAAATGAGATCATTCCTCAAAAGCAACCTTAATGAGGGTTTAGAGATATAGTGTCTCTAAACGATAGACAGACAGACAGACAGACAGAAGACAGACAGACAGACAGACAGATAGATAGATAGATAGATAGATAGATAGATACATACATACATACATACATACATACTTACATTTACATACATACATACATACATACATACATACATACATACATACATATAGTATAGTGGCTAGGGCAGTTACCTTGCATTGGCCCACCCAGGTTTGATCCGATATAGTCCCCTAGTACCACCAGGAGTAATTCCCAAATGCAGAACTAGGAGTAAGCCCTGATCTTTACCCGCTATGGTCCTCCAAATTTTTTTTAAATCAAGAATGCAAAGAATTGTCTGTGAAAAGTATTGATAACCCCTTGTAGATGACAGTTAAGAAAACTGTTAAAAATCAGTAAGGTCAGGAAGGATTCTGGAACCTCACCAGGCAGCTATACAAGGCCCAGGGAGAATCTCTGGGGATGGGGGGTGCATTTGGAGAAAGGCAAGAGACAAGGGGTGACTGTAGTTGGAGAACTTACAAGGAGAAAGAGTGGAGATTGCTGGTGAACCTTCCAGAGGAATCCTGATGGGCCTGCCTGCTGAAGAACCTGCTGGGGGAGAGAGGTCATTGAGAGAGGTTGCTGGAGTGAGGTGGACTAAGGTGAGAGAAGACAGATAAAAAGGAGACTTCCAAGAGTCTGTGGTCTTGTTCCTTAATTCGTGAATTGAGGGGGAACCATCATGAACCCCAATGCATCTGGGGAGTCGCCAAACCCCAGTACTGTTGGGGACCTGCTGGGCCCTGCTTGACATCTGGAGCCCAAAAGCATAAAATTGTCTAGAAAAGACTTTGCTCAAATATTTCCAACTGCAAGAGAAGTTCTAACCTCACCTGATTTTCCTCCACTTGCTTTCCCTATGGTTTAAGTAAATAACCAAACAGAAAAGACATAATTCATTAATCTCACAGTAAATAGTAATAGATGTATGCACATCAACTTATGTACAAGAGGATGTGAAGAGAGAATAATCCATTCCCTAGTCTAAATAGAAAAATAAGAAGTTGGAATCCTCATTATAAAACTATATATCAAAACTTTCCTAAATACTGTTTTCTTTTTATTTAGGAATGCATACGTGCTGAGCTCTGAGGCTTGATTTCTCTCCACAGTGTGAAGCCTTTTTCCTGCTGCTTAACTTCATTCTTAGACCTGCTTCCCAAGACCAAAGAAATAGGCACTAATGACTTCCTGGAAACCCCCCCCCCATTCACATTTAGGTACTAGACACCTAAGTGGGCCCACAAACCCCAGTGATCATTGTTACCTAAAGGTGTTGCATTAACTCTCAGGCAGTCACAACAAAATACAACAGACGAGGATGCCGGAGTAGCAGACAAGTATTTTATCATACTCTGAAAACTAGAAAACTCAGTTCCAGTGCCAGATGTGTTGGTTTCAGGTGAAAGCTGTCATCTAGGCTTTCAGATATCTTCGCTTTGTTTAGTCCCTGATGTATGTTGTGACCACTCATGTACCTTTACTTGAGTAAGTCACCTCCCTTCACACACACACACACACACACACACACACACACACACACACAAACATCAGAGGTCTTGGATGGGGTCCGTTTTTTCAGAAAAGACTCCACTCCTATACGTCTTCATCCTTTTTTTTTTTTTTTTTTTTTTTTTGCTTTTTGGGTCACACCCAGAGACGCTCAGGGGTCAGGGGTTACTCCTGGCTCTGCACTCAGGAATTACTCCTGGCGGTACTCAGTGACCATATGGGATGCCAGGGATCGAACCGGGCCGGCATGGGCCAGCGCGGGGGCAAGACAAACGCCCTACCCGCTGGGCTATCGCTCCGCCCCGCGTCTTCATCCTTTTGACTTCATTTAGCGTTACCCTCCTGAAAGGACCTATCACCCAATAGAGTGACATTCATCATAACATATGATATATGTTAGATGTAACAGGATTACATGAAGTGGTTTAGGAATAGTCATATCCTAACCCTGTATTTATATAATTATCTGGAAAGAGGAATTTAACAACCACTCCTGCCCAGGTCCTGTCCCAACAAAATGAAATTATGTTTCATTGGTAGGGAAATGCATGATAAGCACTTTTAAGTAGAAGTAGCTCCCTATATGATTATAAATTTGCATCTAGGACTGAAAAAATCAGCATTGTGGGTCCTATTTAAAATGCACAGAATATTGCAAATCCTAATGGGAGGAAGGGAGGTGGAAGTTAATTTTGACATTATATGCATATTTCAGATGACTTATTAGGAATACATTGTATTTCACACTTTTAAAAAAGTTTAGCAGTGATACTCAGGGATTAGACCTGACTCTATGCTCGAGTCTCTCGCCTGGTGGGTTAGGAGTTTCAGTGGGGTGCTGGGAATTGAAAATGGGTCTCCCCAATTGCAATGCAAACCCCTCACCTCCTGTACTCTATTGCCTTCTTACTTTAAGTCTTTATACTACATTATGTGATACTTTACAAAATATATATTTAGGCTATATGCAATAGTTTACTTAGCAACATGGTTGCAACATAATGAATCTCTAGAATTAGACAGCTAGGCTTCTAATTCTTATTGTCACTGTCACTGTCTTCCCATTCATTGTCAATTTGCTCGAGCGGCACCAGTAACATCTCCATATGACCTGTCTCATGCAAGTGGAGCCCAAGGGCACCTGCTTGCTCCAGGAACATAAAGAGCCTCAAACCATTCAATCAGGTCATGGGAATGAGGTCTATAATTGTTACTGGTATCTGGCATATCAAATGCGACATGGGTAGCTTGCCAGGCTCTGCCGGGCGGTATCATACTCTTGTAGTCGTCTCAAAATCCACATTTATTGATGAACTGCACGGCCGCTTGCGCCGCACGAGCCAGGCTGTGATAGGCTGGTCTGTTGGGTGGAGTTCTGATGAGGGGAAGTCCGGATGTGGAAAATGGAGGTCCTCATAGAGTGGGGGGGTCGTCTGGCTTGTTGTGAGGCTCTGATGGGGGTGGCAGGCCAGGGCTAGAACCTGCCATCCCCTCACGGACACCTCATGAGAGGCTGACACAGTGGAGCGATAGCCCAGCGGGTAGAGCATTTGCCTTGCACATGGCCAGCCTATGCCGGCCGGGTTCGATCCCCAATGTCCCATATGTTCTCCCGAGCACCGCCAGGAGTAATTCCTTGTGCAGAGCCAGGAGTAACCCCTGAGCATTGCCGGGAGTGATCCAAAAAGCCAAAAAAATTCTGATTACATTACCTTAATATTCCTCAGACAAAAAAGAATTATAATAACTCTATTTTCTGTTGTGAGATCAAATATGCTTATAAATGCAGCAGCTCACATCGTTTACCAGTATTGTGACTAATGCTAATTAATAGTTAAATTGAATGCGATAAATATTAGTTTTCTACTTTCATCTAATTTAATCCTGATACGCTGAACTCTTCAGACTTTAGAGAAAGAGATTTAACAATATGTGCTTAAAATGTAAAAACGCTAAATATTGCCTTTAAAATGTGACATTACAGCAATCAAAGAACATATGGAAATGAAAGAGAAATTCTAAAACAATAATAAAGAGCATAGTAGAGCTACCTGGATTGTGTGAGCAAAGTCCTGGCTTTTTCATGTTGATTTTGGGGCTTTGAGAAAGTACTGCTGAACCCTAGCAGAGCATGGAGGCAGCTTTTCATAGGTCATTCTTACTCTGGGAATGTCAGGAATCTTTTTGTGATGAATTTGAAACCTTGTAAGCCCAAGTTGTTGGGAACTTTCAGAAGCTATTGAACAGATGTGTTTTGAGTTGAGGCTGCCTATAGAAACAGCTTTTTTCTAAACACTGTGCAGTTCAGTTTGGCATTTCAGTCTGTCTCCTCTTACATTTATATTAGATAAAGAAAAACCTGGTTTAAAAATGTTGATTCTGAGCCTTGAGAGTGCTTTTAGTGACAAATCATGTTCGGCTCTCCTGTAGAGATCTTCCCTAATTCTCCACCAAGGTGCGTGGGATGCCTCTGCCTGTCTTATCTTTAGCATTTTGATGACATTTCTATAAAGGATGTTCTGTGTTTTATGTAAAATTCTATGTTAGTTGGAGGTTTGAAGAGGGTTAATGATGGTTGTTTTCTTGATTTTTTAAATTGAGTCACTATGAGATACACAGTTACAAAGTTGTTCATGATTGGGTTTCAGTCACACAATCTTTCAATAAATGTCCCTTCACCAGTGGACATTTCCACCACCAGTCCTCAGTTTTCCTCCCCCACAGCCTGCCTCCTTGGCAGGTACTTCTCTTTCTCTTTCTCTCTTTTCTCTCTCTCTACTCTCTCTTTCTCATATCTCTCTTCTTTCTTTCTCTCTGGTCTCTCTTCTAACTTTCTGTCTCTCTCTCTGTCTCTCTGTCTGTCTGTCTGTCTGTCTGTCTGTCTGTCTGTCTGTCTCTCTCTCTCTCTCTCTCTCTCTCTCTCTCTCTCTCTGGTTGTCTGGGTATTATGGAAGTAATCCTTCTAGGTATTACTTGAGACAAGCTTCCAACTATGACCAGTTTTCATGGCCCTTGTTTCAACTATTTTACTATTTTGTTTTGGTTTTGAGCTGTACTTGCTCTCCCTGTACCCCCAGCTGATCACTAGGCGTCCGGGAGGGATGGCGGGTTCTCAGCCATGGCCCGCCACCACAGCAGAGCCTTGCAAGAAGCCAGAGGACCCCCACTTTATGAGGGGAAGCCATTTTTGACATCTGGACTCCCCTCTCCTCAGAGCTCCACCCAGCACACGAGCTGATCACAGCCTGGCTCATCAGTGACCTACCCTGCCGCAGGGTCTTTTTCAAGGCCAGCCCAGGTATGCCAATCCAGAGACTCACACACACATGGGGCAGAGCTGCTACTTGCTCTTCCTGTGCTCAGATAATCACAAGGCATCCGGGAGGGAACACGGGTTATAGCCCTGGCCCGCCACCCCAGCAGAGCCTCGCAAGAAGCCAGAGGACTCCCACTTCATGAGGGCTGCCATTTTGACATCCGGACTCCCCTCTCCTCAGAGCTCCACCCAGCACAAGAGCTGATCACAGCCCAGCTCACGTGGCTGCTGCGGCTGCGTGGTTCATCAATAATTGCTCAAGTTTTGAGGTGACTACTAGAGTATCCCACCCGCACTGCAGAGCCTGGCAAGCTATCTGTGTCGTATTTGATGTGCCAAATACCAGTACAATTATAGACCTTATTCCCATGACCTGATGGAATGGTTTGAGGCTCTTTATGTTCCTGGAGTGGGATGATACCTTTGGGCTATCTCACATGTGACAGGGCGTATTGAGATGTTACTGGCTCCTGCTCGAGCAAATTGATGATATACGGAAAAACAGACAGTGATTTGAGCTGCACCTAGTTGTGCTCGTACTTACACCTGGCTACAATGTGTTCAGGGGGTCACTCCTAGAGGACTTGGGGAAGAATAGGGGTGCTGGGCATCAAACCTGGGCCAGCTGCATGCGAGACAAGCTACCTGCCCATTGTACTATATCTTCAGCCCTTCTCTTGATATGCTTTGAAGTATCCCTTCTGTATAAACACTGGACAACTAGGGAATCCTATTCTTCAAAAGCTTGGCAGACAGGCTTTAAGACTCCAGAGCTAATGTGCCTAGTTTAAAATGTTGTCTTTCACATTTGTAAGCTTAATTTTCTGTCTGACTCGGATAACTCACCTACAAAAGGAGGCTAATATAGCACACTTCATAGAGTTGTTGTGAAAAATAAATTTGCCAATGTCCAGGAAACACTTAGATGACAGCTTAGAGATCCATAGCAAAGATCAATCAGTATGAGGGATTCCTGAACCATATTTCAGGGTTCCACCCAAATGGCAGAGCCTGGCAAGCTATGCATGTCGTATTTGATATGCTAAATACAGTAACAATTATAGATCTCATTCCCACGACTTGAACAAATGGTTTGAGGCTCTTTCTGTTCCTGGAGCGACCAGATGCCCTTGGGCTACACTAGCACATGACAGGGACTAATGAGACATTACTTGTGCCTGCTCTACAAATCAATGAACAACTGGAAGACAAGTGATACAAGTGATTTCAGGGTTCTTCGCCAAACATATTAGAGACAAATATGATTTCTATAAGAATGAAAACTGGCTACTCCATTAGGCTTCTCTGAGTCTGAGTTCCAAAAGGTAGTCACTAGTTTCTGTTAACTCACAAGTCATCCATTAAATGGGGGTGTACAAATAATATATTTTCCTTTGTATATTTAACATATGACTTAATGAAATAAAATTATTTTATTATTGCCACTAAGCTTAAGTCATTATTCCCTCACCTCCAACATTGTAGCTACCTCCATAATCATTCTGGCAACTTCCATTACTAGCATTTACAAGTCACCATGCAAGCATCTATATTTAAATTATAAATTAAATCCTACTATTGCCCCCTTTGAATATTGCCATCACTTTCCTTTATAACTTTACACAATCTATCTTTGCTTGTTTCCAAGCTTATTTTATTCACTGTGTTTCAGTCTTACTTGCTTTGTTTTGAAAATTACTAGAACATACAAAGCTCTTTCCTAGCTGTGTACATGTTAAGCTCAGATAAAGATTGTGTGTGCTAATGATTGGTGCTCCTTTTTAATCGTTCTAGTCATTATCTTCAAATAGGCCTTTCCTTGCCATTGGATCTAAGCAGATAACTCCATTGTGGTATCTATATTAAATAACAATAACGTTTCTTTGGCATTTGTGACTGTCATACCTGACCAGTATCTTGCTTATTTTTGTTGTGCATTATTTTGCTTCTCTGACACTTGCAGGTTGGACTTTGAATTGGGGGTAATTACTATATCTCAGTGTCTGGTCTACATGAAATGTTCAATGTTTATCATTAGATAAAACAGAAAGAAAAAATAAATTGCATTGGCTCTTTAATCTTATTAAATACAAAATGATCGGGTAATAAATATATTTTAAATGCATACTATTCATTGCCTATCTATCACACTTAGGTTGAAGGTGAAAAGATAAAATAATAAAGATCAAATGTGTAATAGAAAAAGCTTTACTGTGTATCTGAATTTGCTATATACCTATGCCAGAGAGCTAGAGAGCACAGAATCTATACTCTAGGCAAGTCCTTCTGGGAAGGCAAAGTGGAGGCATTTATAATGTCTACAAGTCTGAAAAAGAGACATCTTAGAAGAAAAACCATGTGTCTCTGAAAATTCTGTCCTTTGATGTCAATATTCAACCTTGCCTATTATGGAAATGCCATATTGGGTGAAGATTGTGTCCTATAAAAAGAGGAGGTGGGAGGCTGTATGCAGAGGTTATAGTTTGGTCAATGAGAGTATATTAATTACTCACAATAAGACATTATTCCCAGTCAGATACACATAGATATGGTACGGCCAGCTAGTTCAGTTCAGGGTTAGGCAGATCCATCTCTGTCTTATAGATTCCATCATTTCCTCTTGCCCTGAGTAGCAAAATGACTATGTAGATATTCTTAATTCTTTGCAGACTGCATCATGTCACTTCTATTTCTAGAAACCGGGATAATACTTTCTGTCCAAATCTGTTCCTGAAGACTCTTGTCTCACTGAAATTGCTTTTCCTGTCTTCACCAGCTGGACACTCAGAAACATTATCTCAAGATGACTTATTTTAGTTTTGTCATCCATCATCTGGAGAAAAGAAATGTGAGGAGAGGACTCATCAAATATCACAATTGTATGTAGCTTTTTCAGAGGAGAAAGAGAGAGAGAAAAAGAAAGTGAGAGAATGAGGTCTTCTACTTGTCATAAAAGGCAGCTGTCAATGACATAAAAGGCGGCTTGTCAATGACTTTGTTTTATTAATATTTTATAATGCCACCATTGTTGGGGGACACTGCCGGGGGTCTCCAACAGTGCCAAGAAGCGAGTTCCCTTCTACCTCTGAAGCCAGCGGGAATGGATGAAGACTCAGGAATCTGATGCAGTTTTAAAAGGACTTTACTCTGTCTTTTAATGTACTGCATTTAACGAAGAGCAGGAAAGTTTGTTGTGAGGGAGATATAAGGAGGAAGGAAATGACGTGCAGAACCCGCCAAGTGGTTGGGGTGCAGGGAGGGGGGAGGGAGGTGGGGACATTGGTGATGGGAGATGGGTTTGGGCGGAGGGTGCGTGTTGGAACACTGTGGGAACCAAAGCTCTGTATGAGCATCTTTCAATTAAAAAAAAGGTGGAGTCTACCACGGATGTGTGGGAATCAGTGGTTAGGTATGACAGAGAGAGGAACAGTTTGCTAATGTTTGTCGAGGGTGATAATACCCGCCTAGAACTGAGCATTGAATATAGGAAAAGGGATATACATGATGATCTCTGGATGTGTGATTGCAATCCACGGTGTGTAAGAGAAGAGAAAAAGAGAGAGAAGAGATGGGGAACTTGCCATAGAGGCGGGCTGGAGGAGGGGGAGGGAAGTGGGGACATTGGTGGTGGGAGGGGGCGCTGGTGGAGGGATGGGTGCTGGAACACTGTATGACGGAAACCCAAACATGAGCATCTTTGTAATTGTATATCACATGGCGGTGTAATAAAATATTTAAAAAATAAATAAATAAATAAAAGGACTTTACTCTCACAGGTTCCAATATACAATCCAAGAGCAGGGGAAACCTCCGGACTCTGGGTTCCCAGCTAGGCCTCTTCGTGTAGGCCAAGATGGCTGCCACCACGTGTTGAGGCCCAAAAGAGAATGGAGATAACAGAGAAGCAAAACGCCAAGGGAAACCAAAATGGCAAAAAGGGGGAAAAAGAGAGCTTCTTTCTAGAAATCCGCCCAAACTCCCAGCCCAGCCCATTCTGGGCTGGGCTATCTAGAGATAAAAACAGGAAAATAGCTCTATAGAAATGTTAGCAACTTCAGGAGGCCTTCTGGCTGTTTACAAGGACCCAGAGCTAATTAAAAGCCTCCTAGCAGAGCTGGGAGGAGCTGTAAGCTAAATGTTACTTCCCCTGGCAGGGAGGGTCAAAAGCCCTCAAGTAATTTCTCCCAGCACCTCACCTAATATCTTTTTATATGCTAATATCTTGAGCCAAGATCTGCCTGGAGAAGCCTTTATAGGGTAGAGAAGGGGGTTTCTGATATGGCATGTCTCTGTATCAAAGACTAATACTAGTGCCAGTTAAATATTTCTCCAAGCCTTCACAAGTCTCGTCTACTTCACACTAGTTTTGTATTTTAGTTGCCTTTGAGTTATCAGGGAGCCATGCTTGCTTGCTTGGAAGCAAACAGCATTTCTCTGGTCTAATTACTTAGGGATCCAACGTGGCCAGGCAAATATGCTGGTAAGATCTAGCTAGTCCCACAATGATTGTGGTAGCTTGAGAGAATATTTATAACAGCTAGACAGAATACATTGTCAGATAAACTGCCACATTTAGACTACCCCCTTATCTACAAAGTGATTTTGCAGGGAGGCAATTCAGAGCAGATGCAGAGGCTCTTAGAGGAGTCCTGCAACATACCATGACATACAATTACAAAGATACTCATGTTTGGGTTTAGGTCATACAGTGTCCCAGCACCCATCCCTCCACCAGTGCCATTTCCACTACCAATGTCCCAACTTCCCCTCCCCCCATCCCCAGCCTGCCTCTATGGCAGGTTCTTTATCTCCTCTGTCTCTTTCTGTCTCGCTCTCTCTCTTTTGTCTCTCTTCTTTCTTTTTACACATTGTCAATGAATTTTTTGAACTTGTTCTTCCACAAACTGTCTTGAAGGACAGATATCTCAAGTTATAAATGTTGTTTATACAGATATACTTTTTGTGGTTCATTTTTTATTTTTTTGAGTCAAAGACAGTTGTGCTCAAATCTTACACTTTCAAATCAACACTCCTGTTGTTGCTGGCGGACCAAAGAGAGTGCCAAGGATAGAACCTATGTCAGCCGCGTTCAAGGCAAGAAACCAACACACTGGACTATCCAGTTACAGTCCCCATATACAGATTTAATTTCAGCATTTCAGTATAATACTGACCTTGTTACACAACTTTGATTGATTATTTTAGTCAGGTTATTATACTAAGAATTTCCACCTTTACTAGTACATTTAACTCTCATATTCAATAAATGAGGATGGAGACTAAGAAACTGAGAACAGAGGTTGATTGTGACATTAAGGTGATCTTCGGTTATATGTTCTGACCTATTATGTCATTGCCATGGTGTGGCTTTGCTTTTTGTTTTGGCTTTTGAGACACACCCGACTGTGCTCAGGGATTACTCTCGGTTCTGCACTTGGGAATTATTACTGGCTGTGTTTCGGGGACCATATGGGATGCCAGAGTTCTAACTGGCAACTCATGTGAAAGCAAAAATCACTCCTGCCCTAGAGGTCATGACTTTGTAGGAGTCTCTTTGGTCTTGTTTTCTGCTTTATTTTGGGGGGTGGGGAATCTGAGTTTATGGAATATAAGGATTTTTTGCACATATCAAAACAAAGCTTCAAGTTTTATTAAAAATACTAATCATCTAAAGCAAAAACCTTCAGAAAAACATTTTTTTCTACCAAAATGTTTCCAAGAAAAAATTCAGTCTTGTCGTTATAATTCTGCATTTGAAGGCTATCCGGTATTTGAATCTACCAAAGCAACTGATATTTCCCCAAGCATCTTAGAAGAGGTTTGCAAAACTGAAGGGATTATATTCCAAATATTCTAGAATTTTGTTTTGGGGATTTTTAGTACATGTGATCCTCAGAATGACAGCTACATGGCCTGTGTTGCCACTGATCCTGCTTGGCAAGCGTCTGTCTCGATTGCAGTTTCAAGAGGACTCAAAATGGAAGATGAAACAATGGCTTGGACTTTAAGTATTCTCAGAAAGAAAGCTTAAGAATTGAAGAGATTTAAAGTAAAATAGTTAATTTAAATGAGGTTTCAATGAAAGGATCACGGTCTTGAAACACCATGTTTCCTAGGTTTTAAGAGTCTCCAATGGACCTGGTTGATTTTAAGCAGTTGTTCTGGGAAATATTATCTTTATAACACAGTTTATGTTTCAAACTTTTTAGTGTTTACACTGGAAGCCCCTGGTTTCTCCCAGCTCAGCGCTTCCTCTTGGTGGCTGTTTGGGGATTATCCAAGGCCTCCATGCATTTTAGTCATTTGATCTTTTTCAATCAAAAGTTTGTCTCAGTCCTGTCATTGACTAACTGCAGGACATTATACAACATTTTTTTTTTGCTTTTTTGGGTCACACCCGGCGACACTCAGGGGTTACTCCTGGCTCTGCACGCAGGAATTACTCCTGGCAGTGCTCAGGGAACATATGGGATGCCGGGGATCGAACCCAGGCTGGCACAGCAGGGAAAACGCCCTACCCGCTGGGCTATCGCTCCGCCCTATACAACATTTTAAATCTCAGTTATACTTACTGTGTTGAAACAGGAAGAGAAGTGCTGTACTCTAAGACTCACTAGAGAATTCATACAAAAGTGTATGCACGATGATTTGAGTGTCATTTGGTAGATGGCGGAGTCACACACCAGGCAGTGTTCAATGCTTTGCTTTTGACTCTGCTCAGGGATCATTCCTGGTAGATTCAGGAGACCACATGGGGGCTAGGGATGAAACTCAGGTGTGCCACTTGCAAGGCAAAGGCCCCACGCACTGTAGTATCGCTCTAATGCCTTTAGTGTCATTCTTAGTACATATAGGACACTCAACAAGCCAGCATCCTGGGTGATAGAAGAAAGTCTATTTTAAAATTAAAATTTAATCTGAAAATAAAAAGCCTCATAAATGCGAGAAGCAAAATTGAATTGCTCTGGTTCATTTTTTCTGGCATAATCTTTTTATTTATTTATATTTTTATTATACTACCATGAGATTCACAATTACAAAGATATTCATGATTGGGTTTCAGCACCGGTCATTCACCAGTGCCCTATTCCAACCACAAATGTCCCCACATTCCCTCCACTCTTGCTCTATAGCAGGCACTTTTCTGTGTCTTCTCTCCCTCTTTCTCTCCATCCCTCCCTCCCCTCTCTCTCCCTCTCTCACTCCTTCTCTCTCCCTCTCTCTCTGTCTCTCTGCCTCTCTCTCTCTCTCTCTCTCTCTTTCTCTCTTTCTCTCTCCCCCACTCTCTCCCATCTCCTAAACAGTGTGGTTTTTCATAATCTTTTTTAAGTAACATTTTTTAAGAAAACTTTCCTTTGCTCAAATTCTTTCATAGAAAATTTATGCCCTCAGTTAATATACTTGGTAGTTTTTAATATATGAAACTTACTAGGCTCTCAAATAAATTGTAGAGTGGCAGATATTTGATGGGCGTAGGGAATGTTCACAAATTCTTAGGGGAAAACTTCTTAGGGAAGAAAAATCTTGACTACAAAATTATAAACAATTGTTATTTTCTTCTAATTTCCCCGCTAATCTTTGGTATTTACCGGGAAATGACTGATTGGTAGTAAAATCATCTGGACAAGGCTTTAAAACTTTGTGAACTGAATAGTTGTACCCGGATGTGAAGGGTTAAGCCTAGAACTGCCACTAGGTGTCATGTTGAGATCACTTTTGGTCACCCATGCACCCTAACTGGTTCCAAACAAGGCGAGAGGCATGTACCAAATTAATTCCAGCTACTGTTGTCGTTGCTTTAAATAGAGACTCTTACTTTCACATGTCAAATCCTCCATTCTTTCCCTCTGTCCTACAGGTATTTACAACCATTTCAACTTTTCACCCTATGATGCAGGCTAGCGGGAGACAGAGTTTGAACAATAGGGAGATTGTCAGATTGTCTTAATGGGGCTACAAACTTACCTAATCTCCTTTACTAACCCCCAGGCAAGGACCCCTGAGATTTTCCTGCAGCCTGAGAACTAAAACTAACTAGTCTTGATTTTGCTACAACAACTGCAATAGGGATGAAGTTGTTGGCCTACCTTTCTAATGTTCCATATTGGAAATTCTGGAACGCCCTGGGTTTCTTCACCTCTTTTTTCCTCACATTTCATTTCCTGCCTGTACAGTGTCTTCCTGAGTCAACATTCTTCTTTGTCATGAGCCGTTTGGTTGATTTGGGAAGGAATTTGACAAATGCAGTCATTTGATTTGGAGTTAGTCATTTGCTAACTTGCCAATTTTAGAACTATTATGTGTTAGAGAGTTTAGAAGGATGAAAATTTGACCACTGAGAATTTCAATTGTGCACAATTTAGCTACGTGATGGTTGATAGAATTGCAGTTTACATCGCTGGATGTGGTGAGTGCCCGATCCAGAAATATTTTCAATGGTTGTCTATTTTGTTAGAGGGCAAAATATGCCCCTGAATCTAGTGTGTATTGTTATCTAATAATGAGTTTCAAAGTAGGCTGATTTTTTTTTTTTCTTTTCAAGACTCTATGGGTTAAAACTCTACCTGGAAAAAGAAAAGAAATAAAAAGAGTAAATGTGCCAATGAAATCTTGTTTGTAGAGAACAGTCATTTCCAAAATGTATAAAGGCAGAGTCTCAAGAAATGTTGAGAACCAAATAAATCCGGGCTTGCTCAGATGCTCCAGAGTAGAGTGGCTAGAATTTGAACACTGTGGAAACTGTTCCTTACTTCTAGTCTTTATACTCCCTAGGGATAATTCTGATTTTTTTTACCTGCACTTTGGAATGTTCCTTTCATACCTTTCTTCAAAAACTAAAAACCCTATACTAATATTTGTAATAATTCTAGGAACTAGATAGAAAGCAATGAGCAAGCTCAAAAAGTCTGAGTTCCTATATTTGTGAAACTTGCATTGTCATTGGTAAAGCAAGCATCAAAGAGTTGAATAAAGAGCTTTTTTTCAGAAGTAAGAAGTTTGTAAGGAGAGAAAAGTAAGATGAAGAGCTAAGAGATTCATAAGGGCTAAGGTTTTCTATATAGTCCTAATAGAAATAAATAGGCCAATGAAAATAAGCAAGCATGGATAGGCTCATGGACTCTATTATATTCAAATGGACACTGAAGGTTGGTTTACTCATTTTCATAATGAAAACTTTGGAGGCCAGAGAGAAAGAACAGGAAAAATGTGCTTATCTTTTATGCTACCTACTCCAGTGTGATCCGAGAAACATGCATTATTTCCTGAGTACTACCAGGAGTGAGCCTTGAGCACAGAGAAAAGCCCTGTGCACCACTAGGTGTTACTCAAATATAAAAACACACACATAAACACACACACACTAATAAAATTGGAATTAGGTAGAAAGGAAGGTGAATGCATATGTTTTAAATAGGAACTATTTTTTTGTAACTGTGATCTGAATTCCGAGGAGTCAATCAGGAGCTCTATAGAGAGATTCTTCATGGAGGAGTCCTATATAGTACAACCTTTCTGTACCCAGAACTACTTTTGTGGCTTCTAGGGATCACATTTAGTCCAGCAGACCTGCATTTTCCTAAAGAAAGATTTTAGAGGAAAATGAGTTCACTGGGAGATCATAAGATATTATGAAAAATGATCCAAGTGAACTTTTATAGCTAGATTTCAGTCAAAACAAATATCCAGTTTTTTTTTTTCAAAAGGTTCTCAACTCTACCTGGAACAGCATTCACTATACTTTCCATCATTTCAATTCCACGGATGTCTGAATCTTAGTGTGGAAAGTCTTGCCATGGAGGCACTCTTTAGTGTACACTGCAGTTTTTGCAAGCCTGTTGAAAAGAGGATTCCTGTTATGAACAGTTCTGCCCAATGTAAGCTTTTGCCATCCTCTGTTCTTGATGGCAAAACCTGAAAGCCCATATAATATTTGACTATCCAGTACTTCAGCCAATTCCCTCAATTGCTTGCCATTAACCTTGGCATATAAAACATAGTTCTGGACAATGAGACATGTGGGACTGTGTGGACAAATTTATCTTTTGCTCTAAAAGAGATATATTTGTGCCTGTCAGTTCCATCCTGGGTCAGAACTTTTTTTAGTGTGTTCTTGAGTGATTGACATGGCTAGAGTAATTTTCTGATTTTTCAGAAAAAAAAAAATTACTGAGAACTAAGGTAGTGATAATACCAGAATATAGTATACACTGATGTTGATGTACACCTAACACTTCTGGAATATTATAGTGGGACATTAGTTTAATTAGAAGAATAGATTTATCAACATGCAATTGAATATAATAATTGTAGAAATAGCTATCCCTTGGTTTCCTGTTTCAAAATTACTAAGTGCTTTATTGTTTCTACTTTTTGATCCTTTTTTGTCCTTTTACAGAACACATGTCCTAGAGACAGTCGTTCTTGTCCATATAGCTATAGAGCAGTGCCATATAAGGTCATCAGTTTACACACACTCAGTACATTTGTCTGTTGAATGAAACAACCAAGACATAAATCCTTGAGTAAGCAAAGGCAGCTGGCACTTTTATGCTTTCAGAGAATTTTTTGATCAGGGTAAAAAAACTAGCATGGTATTTTTGCATAACTGAATCTTATAGGCTTCATTCACTACCAAACTAATGATAAACTTAATGTAGTTTACCATGAAATTATGCTTTCGATCTTTTTCAGTTGTAGGAAGTTTGGATTACGTGTTTGTCTCCTGATGCTTCATATGGGACTTTTATTGCATTCATGAAATCACATGTCTCACCAATTTAGCACCAGCAACAAATTGTTTACAGAAACATATCACTATCTGGGTTTGAGAGATAGTAAAGCGATAGAGGTGCTCACCTTGAATCTTACTGACAAGGGCTTAATATCTGGTTCATTGCACTGTTCTCTGAATATCACCAAGTGTCGCTTTTGTGAGAACGGAGAAAGAGTAAATCCTGAGTACAGCTGAGTGAGTCCCAAAAAATCAAACCAAAACCAAACCATACCACTGTCATTTTATGATATAGGTATTGTTACCTTAAAGTAAGACCTAGATTGAATTCTTTCTCTTTAGCTTCTTTTTTTTAAGTATTTTATTATACCACCGTGAGATATACAAATAAAAAAGATATACAATTAAAAAAGTTCATGTTTGGGTTTGGTCATACAGTGTTTCAGCACCGTCCCTCCACCAGTGCCCATCTCCCATACAAATAAAAAGATATACAATTAAAAAGTTCATGTTTGGGTTTTTGGTCATACAGTGTTTCAGCACCCGTCCCTCCACCAGTGCCCATCTCCCACCAACAACATCCCGGTTCCCTCCCCTTCCCCAGCCCTGCTCCATGGCAGGTTCTTTATTTCTTTCCCTTTCTCTCTCTTTCTCTTTTCCTTCCCCTCAGACTATGGATTACAGAACATACATTAAAAGGTTGTCATGTGAATCCATTTGCCTCTATTTAATGCTCAGTTCTAGGTTGGCATTAGTACCCTCAACTATTATTAGCACCCTGTTCCATTTTCTGTCTTACCTAAACTCTGACTCCCACACGTTTGTGATAATTTCCACCTTTGACAAGACCTCCTGATATATGTTTCACTTGACCTTGGATATTGGTATCATAATATGTACATATATATTTATGCCATGCAAATAAATGCAGTCATTCTGTATCTGTCTCTCTCCCTTCTGGCTAATTTCGCTCAACATAATCTTCTCCATGCCCATCCATTTATAGGCAAATTTTATAACTTCATTTTTCCTAACAGCTGCATAGTATTCCATTGTGTAGATGTACCAAAGCTTCTTTATCCAGTCATCAATATTCGGGCACTCTGGTTGCTTCCAGATTCTGGCTATTAGTGAGAAATAATATTGAAAGAAATACCTTGTAAGATGGGAGGAGAACAGAAAGAATCCCTGCTGACAGAATTCAGCAAACACTAAGACAAATGGTAGCCATGAGAAACATCTTGTTCATGAAGAGTTCCCATCTTTATCTGGAGGAAAAAAAAATCAACCTCTATATCTATATTTTTCTACAAAGGAGTTCAGTGGAGCCCTATAGTTCAATACAGGAGCTGTTAAATGTTTTTGAGTATTTCTGGGAAATAATATCACACCTGCAAATCCTCTAGAGAACAGAACACAATAATGTGTAGGACAAGCAAAACAGATTTTTCTTTCTTGTTATTTTCAAAAAGTTATTTTTTTTAAAAGGTACCAGCTGGGTTGCAGAGCCCATTAAAATGATAAGCCTATCTTCCCAAATGTCAGGATAGGCATCAAGAAGCACCACCTCAGGCTTCTCTTAGAAATAGAAAGATCTAAATCTGATTCCTGTAAGTTAAAGGGGCTTATTTTCAAATAGTGTTGTCTTATGTTGTAGCCATGAAGGGATGCTGGTTGGTGTAGAGATCTATAGATTACTCCACTGTCAAGCAACAACAAAACCTCTTACTTTGGTGCTGTAGTACCACTTGGTTAAGTATAACTGCAATTATTTTTCCTTTATACTGTCCAGGCAAAATCATATTTTCATACCCAGAACTTTCTGGATTCAGATAAATAGTTACAGTTATTCTTGAGGATTAGGCAGCTATGCAAAGAACTTCAAGCTGATAAGTTAGGTTTTTTAAATATTTTATTATATCACCATGAGTTATACAATTACAAAAGATGTTCATGTTGTGGTTTCGGTCATACAGTGTTCCAGCACCCATCCCCCATCAGTGCCCGTTTCCCAACACCAATAACCCCAATTCCTCCCCCTCCCCTAAGTTAAGTTTTAATACTTTAATGTTTATTGTCATTTAGGTCTCCCTGAACTTGCACATTTCAATTAACACCTTTTATTATTTATTTTTCTATCTCAGAAAATTGGAAATTATTATTTTTATTAATGAATGACTAATTTTATCCTGAAATTAATAAAATTTCAGCCCTGGTGAGGATTAGCATTGTAAGCAGAAACGTCAGTCAATGTTGGAGAATGTCACAGCAGGATTGTGTCACCAGTTCCACCATCCCTCCACAACCCACCCTCTAGCTATCATCTGTCCCTATCACCCTCTAGTTATCATTTTCCCTATTTGCCATTTATACGCACATGTATTTATCCTAATTTATCCAGTTCCACCAATGAGACCTTCTAATTCATGATGGTTAGAAATTGATTAATAGAAATTGATTTTCCCTTCTATTGAATAATGTCTTTAGCTTTCAAATTATCCTACTATCATATTGCAAATGTGGTATACATAATTAGTAGAAAATTGAAATTTCCATTTTACATTAATGTAGATTCTGAACCTCAAATTACAATTGTCTAGATTTGTCTCTGGATAAGCATTTAACTCCCTACCCTTATCTATAAAAGAAAGATTTATTACAATTGATTCCTCGCATCATTTTAAAAAATAAGTTATTTTATAAAAGCATATCTATTCAAACGGCAACTGTTTAGTTAATGTAGTAATCAATAACCTTAGAAGAATATGACAAATGGATAAGAAAACTCTGTAAATATGTGGCAGGAGACAAAAAATAGAAGGGTGATGCCGATCTTTCTCCAGTAGCCAAGGGAAAGAAATATTGTTCCATCCTCCTACGTGTAGTAGCATAAGAGATGGTGGCCTAGCTGCAAAGGAAGAAAGTATCTCTGATGTATTCTAAACCAGCTTCATCTAATTCTAAAGCATTTAAATTTCTGTGCTGGAGAGATAGTGTGGGAGAGAAGGTGTGTACCTTGCATGTGTTGGATCTCAGTTCGACTCCTAATATCTCATATGTCCCATCATTCCCCCAAGCACTTCCTGGATGACCTCTGAGCTTAGAGTCCAGAAAGGCTCTTGAGTACCACTGGATGTGGTTCAAGAATATTGTGTCCCCCAAAACTTCTAACTACCAAACAGGACCACTCACCTCTAAGATAAATGTTTATGTCTGACATTCATTTCTTCTTTTTCTAGTTTATATTAATGCTTGTTTGCTTATTTAATAAATAATTTTGCATATTAGAAAAAAGTATTTATATTTATCTTACTCTGTACAATACTTCACTATAATGCTT